>VDFB02105238.1:0-102904 GCA_007258455.2 Sequoia sempervirens | reverse complement strand
GCATATCTATAACTATTACCCTCAGTTGGAATTCACGAAGTCATTGCATCATTACAAGAGGTTGAATGAGGCTTTCCTGATGTACACAGTTCGAGACTTGGACAATGAGTTGCACGTTCGTATCTCTTCCACTGCCAAGGCAGCGATGGCGGAGTGGGCAGATTGGTTCATATAGTTTACTACTTTCACCTATCTCAGAGTCTATGGCTTTTCAGGCACTCCACTCATGCTACCGAGGTACCCATCAGATGAGGTAGTCTTCATGGAATTCTTAAGGCAAGCATGTGAGGTCCACATAGTTTGGAGGAACAGAAAGAAAGCCACCCTTAATTTTCCACTTGGGCTTGGGATTTATACATGTAGATCAGCAGCAGATGCTAAGACCATGGGAGATGAATTAAGTAAACTCGGTCTCAATCCTTACAGCAAGAGACGATCTTATGACCCTCATGGCGTCTACACTGACCGACTAGAGAAGAAATATGATCACTTACCCGCTCCTGAAGATTTTTGGGCAAATTGTAGAGATAAGTTGGAGGTGCGGAGGTGTAGTTACAGCAGGCTCACTCTTCACCAGATGAAAGACTGCTTATTAGAAGATATTGAGGGGTTATCTAATGATGATGAGGATGTGCTTCTCCCAATGTATGCTTAGAAGAGAATTGAAGAGCAACCTCTTCCACAGGTCAATTGGGCCAATAAAGAATCTCTCACAATTGAAGATAGGACAAAACAAGTCCTCGTGTATAGCAAAGTTTTCCTAGTCCTCAAAAGGAAAAACTCCATTCCAGCAACAGAGCCACCAAGGACACAACCATCACTTCCCTCTTCTTCCAAAGCACAGTCAAAAGGGAAAAGTGTAAGGCAATCTCAAGAAGGTGTCGAGGGTAGTAGATCGACTGAAAACATAAGAAGAAGGTTAGACTTCTCAGGCATAGTTATACAGGAGCAATCAACAGTTGAAGTAGAAGCTCCTCTTGAAGAGCCTGTACCTCAGAAGGAAACAAAGGAGCTACCCGTAACATATGACTCCATACCATTGACAGGGTCTTCACCGATTCACATCGACCTTGATATTGAAGAAGATGAAGAAATTGCAATTGAACCTCCCAAGGAAGTTAGTAGAGATACTACCATGTCTTGGCTTGAGAGCTCCTTGGGAAGGGTGAGAGAAGACCTTCATGTCAGGTGGATTTTGACGACCTTGATAACATCTATCAGGAACCTCCTAAGAAGAAAGCAAAGAAGCATGTTCACTTTGATAAGAATCCTGATGGTGAGATAGTCATAGATATTGTGACACCCCAAGAGGACAAGAACAGAGATGAAGTTGATATCGATGACTTCATGATGGTCAAGGCTAATCTCGGCAAAAACACCAGAAATGCGGATGTCAATTTGTTCAGAATTGTGTCTAAAAGCCTTCAAGAAAGAGTGCTCAAGGATGGAGAAGACAAAGCACTACAGTGACTCAGGCTTTATATTTATAACCTTGTCCATGGCACTTCACACACTACTCAGTGCTACCCCAGGTTTTAGAGACACTAGTTGATCATCACCAGTTGAGACAGCTGGTAATATGTGGGAAGGAAACTCAAGAGTGGATTGAGAGCTCCATTGTTAGAGGAAATGAGATCTTAGCACAGATGTTTCAGTTGAGAGACAACGCTCATGAGTTGCGTCAAGGTATTCAAGGGTTTGAACAGCCAATGGCAGAGGTGAAACCAAGGCATGAAATCATCATTGCTGATTTGGACACAGCCTATGGTTCAATGGTCTCAAAAGAACACAAGAGGCAGATCCTTACTTGGAGAGAGCATCATGTCTTCAAGGTTAAAACCTACGAGAGGATATCCGAGGAGTTTATTGCCTATAGACAAAGGGTGATCGAATCTCTTCTTTTCATCAAGGAGTTTGTCACCGAGATTCCTTCTCAATACAGTCTTGAAGATGGTTCCTAGGTCGGACTCAATGAAGTGCAAAATCAATTTCAGAATATTGTTCGCAGCTGTGATGGCAACAATCCAGTTGGCGGGAGAATGAGTTGTATTTCCATGATGTCAGCAAAGTTTGAAAAAGCGGCCAATGAGGTTGAAGATTTCCTGAGATCAATTGCAGATGGAGAGGATATCTTAGAAAAGCGCAACTTTGCCATTGATGGTATCGGGACACAGTTTCCTGCTTTTTAATGGATGTCATTGAGATTTAAAGTGGCTTTCATCTAAAAGCTTTCTTTCTGCTTTCTTTCTATTCTTGGAACAATTCTTATCCATTCTTTGAAGAAGAGAAAAAAGATAAATTGTAATAGTTGGCATTTCCTGTTTTTCCTGCTTTCTTAGGTGTTAGATGTTATCTTCTTTCTAGATTTAGAAATAAAATTTGCTTGCTAAGCAAGCCCTAGTTGTAAAAGCAAGGAGATTTTAGGGTTCCCTACTCCTTTGCTTGCCTATAAATAAGAGTCTTTGCTCATTAGTTTTCTTTAACCATGCTAGTGATAACAAAACGTTGAGCCTATAGTGCCTTCTATTTGTTATTCAGTGTTGTTCAATTGTGTTTATGATAGCGAATTGTTGAGTCTCTTTTAGCCAACAAGTAGTTATTGTAATTGTTGTTCTCTTTGTGTAAGAACAAGATTGCAAGCCTCTTTAGCTGCAATTTCTTGTTCCGTGCATGTGTTTAGTGTAATCTTTTGTTCCAAAAGTTTGAGAAATAAAGTCCTAAGCCTCTTTTGCCTCAATATAATATCTCAAGTTTTCATCCACTGTGTTATGCTTTTATGATCTTAATTTCAACTTACATTGAAAGTAAGTAGGTGTATGTTGGGAAAGAGTTTATTAAAGCACTTTGTCAGAGAACCAAACTTTGTTCATTTCTAATTCTCTTGCTCTACATATTACTTGAGAAATTAGAAACGTCTTTAGCGTATGTTAGTCGTAGTTGGAATTCTTAATCAGAAAATCTTAGTTGTGGCGTCTTGTGTTTTATAAACCTTATGCTCTAGCTGAACCAAAAAGATAGGCGAATTAGATTTAATTTACTTTCTTTCATACCAACAGCAAGAGGGCGCTTCCCCTCCTAATTTGAAGAGCAGTTTATCTGTGCATAGTTGTCTGTTTCAAATCCGCATTCCAGAGGTGTGAATTTAAACGCCAACAGTCCCTAATTCCCAAGTCAACCTAAGAACTCTGTAATTATAAGGTAATCTGCTGTCCCAACCATGAATGCAAGTTGGAAGTAAGAAATAGCAACTATTTGCTACCAGAACTCTCATCCAACACTAATCTTGGTTTTCCAATCCTATCACTCCCTTCATCTGGAACCAGAAATTGAGCCTATCAAGAGGCTGAATGGATAGAAAAAGTGAATTCTTGCAGCTGTCCAAGTCTGAAATCAACAGCTTGTGGTCTGATTTTTGAAAAATGAGCTCCCAGAAATATGAGCAGCAACTACAACACTGAAAATCTTCAACCCGAAAGGAAAAACTGATCATTATCTTAACGGTAAACACCTTTCCAAGAGTCATCAACCATGTAGAACTCCAATTTTTGCTCAAAATCTCCCTCGAATCCACTTGTGTGAACACAAATGGACTCATAAGGTGGCTGTATAAAGGGGTAACAGCAGCATAATTTTTCCCTTTTTGGTCCACAACCACCCATGGTATGCTTCTTCCGTCACCATTTGTATCCAATAACCCATGCTGAAGATCCTAGGCATAGATACTTCCCTCTAAATTGGCTCCACTATGCTAAGACTGTGCCACTCTGATCATAACTATCTAACCGTCAAGCTCAAGCTGCATTCCCCTCTTCTAGAACCATGAAGAGTAATCACCATTAAATCCCATACTAAAATACCCGAAAGGACTAAAGTCCTCACCAAGTGACATATCCTACCAAGACATCTCAATGAAGTCCAAAGCTGTAATCTCCCAGCCAGACTCGATCAACACTAAGTATAACCTACACAATCCCAAAGGAAAAACCTCAGAATATCTCCTCACATTACCCCAAAAGTGATACCAATCAATCCCTGACCAAAAGTCGATAACAATAGTTCATCCCTGGAAACATGCATCTTGACAGTGCCATCCTGATCATAGACTGACAACCTCTCACTAACACCTAATCCCCAAGTGTCATGATGCTCATAACGAGCACACCAATTCATCCAATCGACTGCAATCACCACAAAATCACCAAAAGATATACACATCAACAACTCGAATTGATTACAGTCACTATCACTCATACAAGAGAGAGCTAGAAATAACTGTTCTAATTCTGTAAGTTCCCCCACAACCTACTGCCACGAAGCCTGTAAGATCTCGAAGTACATCTGCTCATAAGCAGAAGTTGCCATAATCAACACTAAAATACTAGGGCAGCAATTGTCATAAAAGATTTCCCTTGAAAACATAGGGAATGTGAGTGTGGGATCAACCCGAGGAACTCAACTAACCACATTACTCCTCTAATCAACACCAATTGAGAATTACTCCACTGCTGAGCTAAGGGAGTTGCCCAATCCACCTACACGAGATCATTCATTGTCCTATGTATGCTGATTGGAAAGTGGACAACATACCAATCCTCAAGTTATATCCACCATTCCAACTCTGAATCAACATCTCACCATTGGCAACTGCACCTAGATCCCAAATCTTGTGATTACCACCAATTTCCACACTGAAATCAAAAAGAGCTCCATCATCCAACTCGAAGAGTGGATTATCATAAGTCATATTAGCATCTATCTCAAAAATAGGATTATCAATAAACTGAAGACTATCCTCTTGCTGATCTAGACTCTCTTTTTCTAATTTCTTGGGACAATGGACAAGATCATACTCCTCCTGAATGCAATCAAGCTCCTCCATTACCTATTTGATCTCCTTTTCCCTTTCTCTTCTCTCCTTCTCCCTAGACCTTTGAGCCTCATAGAGCTGCTCATTTTCTTCAAGAAGTGCCTCTTGGACACTTTCCAAAGCAAGCTTGCTGGAATTAAGCTCAATGGTGAGCTCACTAACCTCTTCCCTTCACTACTTAGTCATGTGTAAAGTTTCATCTGCAAACTTGGAGGCAACATCTTTGTCATGCATCATGTGTAGGAAAACTGTTTTATTCCCTCCATAGAACTATTAATCATGTGCAAATCATCAAGGGGAACATTTTGCCCATGTTGGTTTCTTGGTGTCATGAAGATGAGTTTTTCAACAAGGTTTCTAATGTCATCCAACCTCAATAAAGCGTGCACTTCTTTTTCCAAAGACACCAAAAACTGATTTTTCCAATCTTGTTCAGGCAAGGATGGTACACTGTTGTTATGTTGCATGCAAAAATCAAAACTTTCATACCTATCATCAAAGTCTCCAAGGCTGTCCCAAATCACCTATGCCTCTACTTGATCATCCTCAATAGTGGATTGTGAAACCAAATCATCAAGGCTGCTAGGTCTTTGCTAAAGATCAGCTGCATGCAATGTGAAACCAGATTTGTTCTCAAGATCAAGAACAACATCATCAATGCCATCAACCTTGCATAAATGTGGAGATGAAGTTAAGAACAGCACTATAGTCAAAAGCAAGTTCATCCCAAACAGGATCCTTGTCATACTTAAGTGCCAACACACCTAGATCCCATGTATTAAAAGGCTGATTACTTTGTTCGCTGTGCTCCTCCTATGATGTTGTCTCTCTTAATAATCATTCTCCAGCTCACCACTACTCATGTCAACATAAGTATCTCTCTCCATAAGTTGGGTCTGGAAATCCAAACCAAAACCACTTGTCTTCATCACTGTAATCATCATTGCTTGATGTTTTGAAAGCATCATCAATTTTGCCTTCAACAAGACCATCCTCCAACGTTGTATTAATGTCCCCAATGATGTCAACCTTGGTACTAGCATCTACAACTTCACTGAACAGCTTTAGAGATGCATTCAGTGCTGTTGTTACGTCCCTTTCCTCATGATCAATCTCATCAATAGAAGCTGCATGCACTTCTAAGGAGTTATCTTGGGGCTTTGTCATGCATGCCTCTTGATTGCTGGAATCTTCTTCTTCATAAGGAGGTTCTAATAGTTTTTCTTCCTCGCATTTAGGCTCATCTCTAGAAATTTTTGTTCTTGTCATGTCAAAATCAACAAGCTCCTTCATAACCACCTTTTTTTCCTTAGACTCTTCCTTCTCTCTTGCAAGGACTTCTTGAGAATCTCCTTTCTTCCTTGATCTTCTTATGTAGTTAATCAAACCCTTTTTGCTAGGGTCCCTCCATATAATGAATCCAAGAAAGCTTCAAAAGAAATGTAGTCTCTAATCTCATTTGGAGTTTCATGATATTCATCAATAATTTTGACCGCTTCACTTTCATAGTTGACTCTTTCCTTCTGTAATCTTTTCAACAGCTCTGGGGTAGGATCTTCTTCCTCAAGTATAAATTCAAGTGGCCAATCCATGTTTTCACTTAAGAAGCCAAAGAACCAAGAAAAACAACTGAGATGCTTCTCCCAAAGGTGAATTTACCAACGCACATACAAGTGTTGATCACTAACTAGCAACTAAAAAATTTGATATCATTTAGCTTCTCAACAGGCTAGCAGGAAAACTTCGCTCTGATACCATTTTAAAGACCACCCCTATTTTTTTGGGGGGATTACTGTTTGCTGATTGGATAGTTTTGTTGATGTATTTGTTTGTCTTGTTTCATGTGTTTTGCATCATTCACAAGCGTGCATAGGAAATAGAACATGAACAGGAAATATAACAAAGAACTTCTTTTTCAAATAGATTCATAACAAGACATTGAAGCAATAAAGACTATCACATTTTCAGTCATAAAGAAATGTATATCAACCTGATACAAATGTGTTGCAGACCCAATTTGAGCCAACACAGTCATTTAATTCATCATACATTGCAAGCTCTCAGCATGGAGTGAGCATATAAATAAATGAAACCTTCCTAGACTCTGTAACTGCAAAGAAACAATTATAACAACCCCAAAATGGCACAATTCAGACCTCTGTAGCAGCAGACCTGAACTTCAGCATACCTAGAAATGGCATGACTCCCAAGAAAGGGCGACTAGGCTCTAAAAGTCATTGTTTTTCCAATGAATGCGAATAGATATTTGAAATGGGCCACCCAAACCAGAGGAATCCAATGAGAAAATACCCAAAATGGTAGATCAAGTGTGCACGAAGCTACGAACTGATTTCTCTTTTAGACCCTGTCAAAAATGGTGATTTCCAGAATTCTTGAAATGCACTCAGACCTCTGTAAACAGCCTCAAAACACCTCCAATCACGGCCAAATCAAAGCCAAGAATCATACACACACCAAACTCAAAAACCCACATCAAAATACCAAAAATATCTCCATTATTCATCCCCAAAATAAAGAAAAATAAGAACTTTGTAAGCACAACAGTGATCCCTAAAGTAGAACCACTCCAATCTAGCTAGGGTGAATCTTTCACCATCGAAACCAATGCTAGAAATGAGGGTTTTCGTCCTCAATCAACTACAATTGAAATCTGGAATCATTCCAACAAAGTTTCCTTAAGTTGCCAAAATATTTATACCTCCAAATGAGAGCTCCAAATGAATAAATAGAGAAAAGGGGAGAAATTAGGGCAACATCATTTTGAATTCACTTTCCCTCCAAAACCCCACGCCCCCTCCATGAGCCTTTTAATTTTATTTATTCAAATCCTTATGTCTCCCAAGCTAGGCATCCACCTCTTTAGGCATAAATTAAGCCTCAACTTTATAAAATAAAACTATTATAAGACGTCCACTAAAAGTACAATGGCCCCTCTTTTAAAACAACATTGTGCAACTAGGCCAGGGGGTCCTTTTTATAACCCAAGCTTATATTCCTTTTTCTTATTAAAAAGCAACATTAATACTTTAGTGATGTATTAACCAATAATAATTCTGACCATGGAGAAAACTCACCCCCTACCAAGAATGGAAACTTTGCACTGCACTGCCACCAGGACCAGTTATCGAAAATAGACTTACTACAAATAGCAATTGCTAAAAATAGTAAGTACTCCCAAATATCAAATTGGCACAAAACATTAAAGCTCACCAGACAATTGTCACACACTACCCAGACAGGAAATCCTACACTGCACTGTCGCCACGACCAATTACTAAAAATAGTAAGTGGGTCAGATCTCCAACTAGCCAAAATAGAGGACACCAAAAAAAAAGGGACATTGCATTCAAGGTCTTCGTATAATCCATCCTAATGTAATACTAGGAGTCATGAGCCCTTAAAATATGCCTATTCCAATGAGTGATGTGTTTAACCCTACACAAAAGCACATGGAGATAGAGCTTGGTGTTAAGTTTTAGCTCCCTCAACGATCGATTTGTATTGGTTTTGTGTATTTTATGTCTATAACTTATTTTATAAAAGTTGTATCCATATAACAAATGTCATGACCCCTTTTTTGACCTAAGGAAATAATTTAATAATTTATTTTCAATTTCCCAAAAAGTAAATTTAATTTTATAAAAGGCAACTTATAATTATTATTAAATTATAAACTACCTAAAAGTGATTTTATAAAGTGTTTTAAAAAAAGGCTTAAAATGTTATCAAAAGTGTCATTAGGACAAGAAGCAAATTGAAATATTAATTTAAAAGAAAAAGAAATTCCAGAGACTTCTTGAGGAGGCTAAAAATTAGCAAACAAGTGATTAAAGAAAGAGTCAAGCTTGAGGAAAAGCATTGATTTTTCGTTGCTAGAAACCCCTTTCTTGAAGATTAAGCATTTGGTGTCCATCTTTGCCCAAAGGATGAAAACCCTCTTGGTTTCCAGATTGGATTTGGGAATGAAAACCCTCTTATCCAACAAAGGTGATTCCATTCATGGATTACATATGTGCAAAATGATCATTTTATGGACATATTGAAGATTTTAAAAGTAATGTCGAAGTTCAAAGAATTTCTAAATTTCAGTCAATTTGTGATTTTCTAGCTATTTCAATTATTCGGATATTTTCCAAATACTAGTTTGGAAATTTATAGTTTGTTTATTTTCAGTTTGGGAGCCGCTATATGGCTAAGGAAGAAGTGATTGATCAAATTTTGTTGAAGTCAGTAAGGATTTTGGGAGAATGAGGAGGCAAATTCTAACAACATCCCTCCTTTGGTCTGCCTTGCTGAAGATACTTTATCAAATGAAGCATTTGTAACTTGAAGCATTATTAATTTACCAAATTGCAGCTATTTTCTGGGAAGATTTTGTGATTTATATATTTTGGTCACAGCATTCCCTTTGTGCACCATATAGTCAATTAGGTGAATTGTGAATATTCCTATGGGCCCCACCATAGCTCTCCTTTCACCATGCAATTTCCATTTTTGTTGATGCTCTTTGTGCCTAGATTTGGGGATAGGCATTTGGCAATATTGTCTTCTTAATATCTGCATCCTATTCGCAGCCTTGGGATATTCTATAACAGCCTTATATTATTGACTACAACTAAATTAATACTTCTTGCAAGGCACCATGGATATTTTTTGCTTGTTTTACTTTTGATCAGAAAATTCTGGTTATGAAGGGTACAACATTTTGGTGCATCAATCTTAGTATTTTGAGCAACCACTTACAGTACAGTATGATATTTCAATTAGAGGGTTTGCATCAGCGAATTGATTTTGTTTCTACAACGAATCACTCAATCCGAATATTTTACATTTTATGTAGTTTACTTTCCAACTGTTTGACAAAATATCTACTTTCAGATTTTTGGTTAACTATTTGTCATAAATCATAGATTTAAATATAAAAGAGTATTAATTGCTTATCATTCAAAATTGTAATCATCTATGTGGTTCACTACCCTATTAGCTTTAATTTATAAGTCTAGATGGCTATGCCGCTAAGACATTATTAGTTATCTATTTATTTCCAGTATTGCATACATTGTAGCTCTGTGGAGCTTGCTACCAATTAGTGTCCCAACCACTATATGCTCTCACATTGCCCGTATCAGAATCTTGGTGATCAACAAGTGTGAGGGTTTATATCTTATCAAATATTTGTAAAAAAAAAAATTAAATCAATTTCCAAACATTACAATGGTATCAAAGTTGGTGGTCTTACCAACCTATTCAGAAAGCTAACTATTTGTTGTAGAATCTACCTCCTATTCAATAGTGACAAAAAAAATTAAAATTTATCAAAACCTTTGTTTCAGCAATCTTGTGAATCATAGTTTTAGATTTGGAAAGGAGGCTTCAGGGAAGAAACTTGAGCAGCTACCTCAATCGAAAGCTTATCTACTCAACAATTTGGAGGAATAGTCAAATTCTGAGACTATGCAATGGGTAGTAAATCCATCAATGGCTTGTTTGGTTAAGCCAATGCTTATGACATACCTAGATAAAGATGTAAGACTTATAGTTACCACTTGCATTAGTGAAATTACAAGAATAACAATTCCTAAAGTTCCAAATAACAACACCATAAGGGAGATTTCAATTGATCATGGAAATTTTTCAAAGGTTAGATGGGATCAAAAGTCCTTTTGCTAAGAGGATAACGACTTAAGAAACTGTTCCAAAAGTCAGATCATGTGCTGTGATGCTAGATCTTGAATGTGATGAACATACTCTTAAAATGTTCCAACACTTCTTCAATACTATCGATAAGAATCATGTGAAAAATCTTGTAATCTCAACGCGAGCAGTTATGTCTTTAATTTGGAATGAGAGTGACAATATATCTCAGCTACTTCTATCAATTTGATTGGCTATTGTGTGAAAGGATGGTTAGGAAGCCTCACCAACTATGCATGCACTAACTAACAATGTGGTTAATCAATGTGAGTAAAAGTTGAAGCCATACTTAACAATAGAAATGACAATTGAACAAGAAGAAAGCTCTCCAATTGCAAGTAAGAAAGATGATAGCAAAAATGAACTTAGAAGATACAAACATTACTTCTCATGCACAAAACATTGGGAACCAAACCACCATGTCTAAGAAATGGACAACTATAAGTATTGTTAGAAAAAAAATAGAAGAGCCAAAAAAGAAGACCATGGAACCAAAAAAGTGATGGATACACCTAAGTGACAACTTCCATATAAGGAAGATGTGGAACATGAGTCGAAGGAGCAAGAGAAGTCAGCATCAAAAATACCAAAAGTTCTTATGGAACCTAAGCTAAGGAAGGAAGAACACTCAAAGAAACATGAAAGTAAGATGCAACAAACCTTGGAGAAGCTCACCATGCAGATAGAAGGTGTTGAAACTAAATCTAACATTGCCAAAACTTTCTTGAGTCCCTACTCCATGGCACATTCAGGCCTTATTTTACCCATCACTTATAATAGATCTAAGAAATCTTTCTATAAGCCTCCATTTGTTGAATTTTCCTAGTGTTGTTCTCCTTCATCCTGATGTGCCTATCATATGTTGGAATTTGCAAAGATCCAAGAAATTTCTAAGTCATGGGCATTTTTGGTGGTTTCTATGAAGTTGTGGACTTTCCATGGACATCCAAACATTTCCTGCCAATCCCAATATCCAATTCTAGTGTTCAATCCTACCTAAGAGTTTTGCAAGGTCTATCACTTCCTTCACTTCTTCCATTTCCCTTCATTCCACCCCTTTTGCAGGATCACAATATGGATTCAAACATTTCTTCCACCTCCAGTCCTCCCCTCCTTTCCCACATAGATTTTTCGCAAGGTTCCACTTGCCCCTTCCCTTCCCTTCTCCATTCCATTCACTTTCCTCTTTGCAAGATCCCTATAGGAGTCCAAATATTTTTCCATCCTTCCAATCCCTTGTCCACTCCTACAAGCTTTTCCCACATCCTTTTTTGTGGGATTCCCCCACGCATCCGGATAACTAGACCTCCATCCCAATGTCCACTTCCACATCTAATTTCTACAAAAGCTTCAATTGCCTTTTGCCTTCCATTTCTTCTTATGTGGACTTCAACTTGCCTCTAAATATCCTTCCTTCCATTTGGACATCTTGTCCTAATGTATACTCCCACACATTTACCCACATCTTCTCCTATGCATTTCATCCACTCATTTCACCAATTTTGCGGAGTTTCAAAGTGCATCTAAACCTCCATCTCATGTCTTGTTTGAATGTCTTATTCTATAGAGAAATCCCACATATCCATTTCTCACCTCTTGATCCTCATCAAATCCCCACATATCTTCCTATTTTTCTCACCCACTCCCCTACACCTCCAAGAAAACCATTAATGTCTAATTTGACTTTTGCAACTACCAGATTGGTCATTCCTAGCCATAAAGCATTGTTCATCCCAAGGGCACAATTTTTTTCAACCACCATTAATGAAATGATTGGAATTTCAAATGCAAATAATCCTATGCCATCTCCAAGTCACCATTTCAATGGACTTCACATGATCTCAACTTCTTCCACACCTAGCATTAATGAAATTCAATTCTCAATTGAATTCCCATAGATTTTTAGCAACCAAACAAAATTTTATAAGAACCAATTCATTTTCCAAAACAACAATCAATCATTTCTTATTTCCATGTGTTGTACCCAAACCAAATTTTTTGCTTCATTAAGGCATTTTGCTTAAAATGGTCTAAATCTTGTAAAAGTGTTGTCAAAACTCAATTTTTGGGCAAATCAAGTATGGGTTTTTAGTCAATTTGATGTCAGGAAGATACTGGTAAAATTTGAAAATTTTGAAAATTAGGGTTTCTGGATCCCTATTTTGGGAAAAACCCTAAAAAAATCATAAAAAATAGAATCTTGTCAAAATTAACTAAAAATTGTTTTGATTGGCTTATTTCACATCACGATCACATTGGTGATGTCAGAATCAAGAAAAAGTCAGTTTAAGTCTAGTGGGTGGTTTTCACTTTTTCAGGAGAAGTTAGGACCTCTAAGGTCGTCAATGGCAGTTGGCCAATACCAGGTGTTAAAATCTAAACTTGAAACTCATCACAGAAGATTTTGCAGTGAAAGATGTTGAAAAAGATGCTTCACGACGGAGGGGATTTTTAAATGGAAAAAATTGCAAAAAATATTCAAGTCTAGAAACACTATGCCTCACTACATGGGAGACGCTTGCACAATCAACGTGCAAGTCAGCTTCGCAGTGTCCATACACGTAAAAATGGTGAAATACAATCATGCACACGCGTCAGCGGCAATGCTACTATGCAAGCAACACGGTGATCACAAGCTGCGAAAATAGTGAAAATCATCCGAAAACTACCAAGTTTGGTGACATTTGCGCTCCTACAGGCCAAGGGCACCCTTCAATTTGAAGGCCCAAATACAGTTATAAGTGGTTGCAAATATATTCATTCTCTCCAAAATTTTGTCAGCTTTCCAACAAGCCATCAAGCGAATCCATCCGATTTGCGAAAATCTAGCAATTGAAGGCGGAAGTAGAAATTACAGAGGATTTACATATCAAAGAAGATAGTCAAATTGCAATTTTTGCGCCCCTGTAGCCTAGGGGCACCCTTGAATTAGGCCTGTCAGATGATAGAATTTGCAAAATCCATTTCCAAGGGATCTCTTCAGATTCAGCCCAGCTCCATGATGCATTTGTTCGCAAGTCTGTAAGATGTGTTGAGTGACTGTGGCAGTTCTTCCAACGAGCACGTAAAACAAAGGGAAAATAAAAGTGAAAATATCAAATTGTACCTCTACAGGCTAGGGGCACCTAGCCTTTTGGCCAGTTAGTTGAGGTTTTCGGCAACTGTCGTCTTCACGAGATCTATGCAAAATCCTCCTAGCTACTCAGTGAATCCAACTATCAACCCTTGGGATCCATTAAACACCCGTAGATGAAGAATAAGTGGAAAATGTTGAAGGATAAAGGCAAGAAGAAAAATGGCTCTAAGTATGGAAAAATGCACCTTCCTTGAAAAAGGTGCCCTTCTACTGGAGGTCTTAGAAGCAATTTTCTCACTTCGACACTTCCAAGAACATCTCTTCCAAGTTGTTCCATCTTCGTGATGAGATCGTCGGCGCGCGCATAGAAGCAATCCAGCTCCCAGTAGCGAGGGTCAAAGTGGAGCGTTTCGTGAAAGTTACAAATTGCAAAATCATTTTCAAAAGTGTAATTGCGCCCCTACAGGCCAAGGGCATCCTTGCATTAGAGGTCCTTGCACCAACTTTCAGATGCTGCATATACAGTCATTCTTTACATAATTCTTCCAGCTACGCGATGGATCCAGCATCCAATCAACAAGAGTCATCATTCTCCGACAACGGCAAATTGAAGCACGGAGAGGCAAATTAGGAAAATAACTTAAGTCTAGTGTCATACGCACCGTTTTGGAAAAAGGCGCCCTAGTTTTTGAGGCATCAGACTCAATTTTTAACTCTCACAGCTCCCAGCAACATGTCATCAAACTTGTCCCAACTATGCGATGAATGTGTCAGCTCAGCTCCAGGATCATCCAAGCATCCAAAATTCAGAGTTCAACAAAGGCTGCGGTGACGTTTTCAAGCAGCTAAAAAGTAGGAGCTTAGCAAAAAATCTCAAATGTTGAAGGAAGGCACCTAGAAATTCAAAGTTTGACTTTTTGAAATTGAAATGCATGTTTTGGCCGCCCCAAAAAGGTGGAGACAATTAACTGAATTAAATAATATTAAAAACTCCAGTTTCGAACATCAGTTTTGCTTGCAAAGACGTATTTTCTTCATTATTTTTAAGTGGCACCTATTTCAAGACTCAGTGTTTGTTTTTATTAACAAAGTGCGGTCCAATGAGATAACTACATCCTAAATATAGGGTTTTTGCTTGTATGTGATGCCTAAACCCTCAAAAATTCTTTAAATACGCATTTAGGCGTCCATTATTTTCACAGCAGGTTGAGTGCAAACACGTATTTTCTCGTGCAAGCAAGATTTGAAGGCGCCATAGGTGTTATTTTTCAATGTTCTTCGCAGATACAAGTCCAAATTATTCAGCAAACTTCATTCAAGGATAGGCAGGGGCAGAATATAACTTCTATTTTCTCTCTCTTATTTCTTCTATCTTTGTCTTAGATTTTCTCCCGCATGTCCAAGTATATAGTAGTTTTTCACAATTCTGATCATCTGGGTATGTTGTGCACGGCATTCTCTACAAAACCCATGTGCTAGAATTTTACAGGAAAAATTGCCTCATAGCTTCATTTTTTGAAGCTTTGCTTTTTTTCGGAAATTCCTTTGCATGGTGGAGGAAACGTTAATATTTTTGAAAAACGAAGGATCTGAGTTGGCTTACAATCATTTTCTATACAAAACCCATATTCCAAAATTTTCAAAAAAAATTGCCCTTGCTGCCCCCTGTTGTTTTTTTTTTTTTTTTCTGAAAAGTCTTTGCACGTCAAGCTAAACGGCATTTTTTCAAATTTTTGACATTGTGGGTTTGATTAGAATCATTTTCTCTACAAAACCCATATCTTGGAATTTTTCATGAAAATTGCCCCCCCGACTTCACCAAGAGCCATTTTAGCTTTCTGGAGAAAGTTGTTAGAACATAACCGCGTTTATAGTCAACATGCGAGTTTTTCAAAATGCAGTTCACAGACTGAATTCAAGACCAAATCGGTCTTAATTCATGATTTAATCAAAACAACTGACACAAGCTTGCATCAGGTGGATCCAGAGGTTGACTTGAATGCTTCAGAAATGAACCAGATTACACTTCAAAACATTGAAGAATCCGGGTTGCTAGAGGCGGCTTCCATCACAATACAGTGTATAGAATTCATAATGTCTTGCATAATGTTGTACCCAAAACCAAAATTTTTGCTTCACTAAGGCATTTTGCTTAATTGAGTCTTAATCTTGTTAAAGTGATGTCAGAAGGTCGTTTTTGGGGTTTTTAAATATGGAGTTAGTGTCAGTGTCATGTCAGTCTATTACTGAAGAGTTTCAAGAAAAGTGAAAATCTGAACGAAAATCATCAAAGTTTTCTATCTTTGAAGAGGGAAGCACATTTTCAAAAGGGCGCCCTATCTTTTAGGGGCTCAGATCCTGTTTTTAGGGTTTGTCACCTCCAGCAGGCATTGGTCTGGCATCGCGTCAGCTTCGCAATGAGCTATTAGGCTTGTCAAACGGACCTGTTTCGAGCAAGTTACAGAAGATATAGCGCAAAACGAGAGGAAAACGAGAATTGGCTAACACTGGTAAAAAGAGCAGCTTTTGAAAAAGGCGCCCATCTTTTTGAGGTGTCAAATGAAGGTTGTTGACTAAATGCCACCTTAGATGTTTATCTCACATTTGTTCGAGCTTCGCAACGCATCCGTCAGTGGGTGAATCTAAGTTGCAGAAGTGCTTGAACCTGAGGTCAAACATAGGGTCAAATCTTAGTTAAAATATCAAGGAAAAAGCAAAAGAGCACTTTTTTAGAAAGGCGCCTGAGCTTTTCAAGTCTTTAATGCCTTCTTTTTGATGATCTCAAATATTCAATTTGTCCATGTTAAGTTCAACTTTCCGTTGCCTGTCTCCGTCAGATCATAAGATGATTCAGCAGCTTGCAGTCGGGGTTTTAATGTTATTTTGGTCAATTCCAGAAATGGCTAAGTCTGGTGGTAAAAGAGCAACTTTTGAAAAAGGCGCCCTTGATTTTCACCCCTCAGATGATGTTTTCTAGGAAAATGTGCCTTTGCAGCTGTCTTGCAGGATGAGGTCAGCTCCGCAGTGAACCTGAGATTCAGTCCTGAAAATTGGTAAATTAGAAGTTATGAAGGATTTGTTTTTCCCTTCGTACGAAATGAAGATGAGGAAATATGGCCAAGTCTGAGAAGAAGCGCAGCTTTTGAAAAGGGCGCTTGGATTTTTGAGCCTTCAGATGTTAGTTTTATGATGTTTAGTCTTAAGGTATCTTTTGATCAGTTTTTGTTCTGCTCTGCGATTCACCTATCAGCCAGCCAATCAGTGGAGTCAGTCAACCAGTGTCAGGGGATGAACAGAGGTCCCGAAAGACGTTCAAATCCAAATTTTCATGAAAATTGGCTAAGTCTGGAATTCGCCTTAAGAGGTCAAAGTTGATTTTTTGAAAGAAGTTGACTAGTGCGCCTTAACTTGAGTTCTGACTTCAGTTAGACTGAACGATTTCTGGGTTGTCATCTCCAGTTCGTATATTGGCATGTTGAGTGATCTTTCAGTTCGCATGTCGAGTTAACTAGTTTGCATGTCCAGTTAACAACTTTGCATGTTGAGTTAACTTGTTTGCATGTTCACTTAACTGAAGATTATGTTTGAAAGTCAACTTGACTTTGCATGCATGGCGAATTTTGGTTGAAATTGTGAACACTTAGTGAAATTTGTGCTTCATTCATTGTCAACTGGAGTTCTGAAAAGGGACGCCATATTTAGAGTTTTTAAAAGATTTAAAGCATGAGGTTGAAGTTGGCGCTTCACTTTTTGAATATCAACTGAAGTCTTAAAAGGGACGCCTTAATTCTTATTTATGAATTTAGTGAATTTTGAAGATGGCGAATTCAACAAAGGATTGTCAACTGAAGTCTAATTCGCATGGTGTTCTAAAATAAATTTGCAACTGAAGATTGAAAGGGAAACCCTAAAGTATGGTGCTTTATTTAGCTTATTTTAGTTTCAGTTAACTAAAATGAGGTCCAATCACAAGCCAAGCGCCATTTTTCAAGGTTTATCTCTTTGTGCAAATTTCAAAGATGAAAGACTATTTATTCAAGCATTGGCGTCCATTATTTCTTCATTTTAAGCTTCGAAGTTTATATTCTTCTTGAGCGAGCAACAAGTTAAAAGTGTTACAGGTGTCAGAAATCAGCGTTCTTCATAGCAACGGATTCAGATTGTTCTGAAGAAGAAGATTCAAGACTTTATTTTCACTTTGCATACAGGTTTTATCAAATTCCTAAAGAAGATTGGTGAATTTTTCAAAAGCAGAACAAGCAAAACTTTCTATCTTCTGTCTTATTTCTTCTATTTCTCATCTTAGGTACTTTCTTTGCATGTCAAAGAAATTCAGCAAATATTCAAAATCTGACCATCTGGGTTCGCATATTTCAACATCAGCGGCAAAACCCATGTCTTAGATATTTTCGAGAAAATTGCCCCATAGTCTTCGTTCTGAAGCTCTGTGCTTTTTTCCGAGAATTTCTTTGCATGTGGGCCAAAATCACATCCTTTTGAAAATCACATCATCTGGGTTTGTTCAGAATTCCATTGTGCACAAAACCCATGTTCCAGATTTTCTCAAGAAAAATTGCCCCGGGAAGCTCTAAAAACCCCTGCAGTTCTCGACTGAAAAGTCTCTGCATTTTAGGCTAAACGGCGTTCTTTCACAATTTTGACGTTGTGGGTTGTCTTAGAATCATTTTCTGGACAAAACCCACGTCTCAGAATTTTTGGTGAAAATTATCCTCCGACAGGGTATTTTTAGCCTCACTAGGAGCCATTTTTGCTTTCTGGAGAAAGTTGTTAGAATACGTGTTCATAGTCAACGGGCAAGTTTTTCAGAAGGCGGTTCAACTAGATTGAATTCAAGACCAAATCGGTCTTAATTTAGGTTTTCATCAGAGCAGCTGACAATGAAGCGTTAAGTTGCAAAAGAAACAGAGATCACTTCATTTACGGAGCCGCCAAAGTCACTCAGATCCTGTGCCATTATCTTCGTGAAGATGGTACCTACGCTGATCTTAATGAAGTACAAGCTGAGTTCGAAAAGCTGATTCGTGATAACCTTGAGGGAGATCCTATGGTGGCTAAGTTGGAGAATATTTCAATTATTTCAGCTAGTTTCAGAAAGGCGATTGAAGATGTCAGAGATGGCATGCATACGGTCAAAGAAAGTGGCAGAGAACTGAAGAAGCAGATTGTTCTTTTAGACAGCATCAAAGTGCCAGAAGACAAAGAGATTGATGAGTTCTTGGTCGAAGTGTTAGACCGAGATGACATGGAGTGATCTGCCAGTTGGAACCTGCAGTTAATTTCGAGGGTTGAGTCATGAGCAGCAGTTAACTCGACTTTCGCCTTGAGTTCACTTTTGACTTCACACATGCTTATCTCATCCTTGGAATTATCATCACAGAGTTAGGGTTAGGGTTTCCAGCTAACCGAGGGTAGTGTCCAGTTAACTTTGCTTTAAATAAGGACGTGCATGCTTGCACATGGTCCATTTAGGTTAAATGTATCGGTTAACTGATGGTAGCTTTCCAGTTAACTGTATAGTTTATTTCATTAGGGTTTAGTAATAAATCTTGCATGCATTGCAAGACTGTAGTTGACTCAAGGTGATTTTAGGGTTCCCTACACCTTTCGATGTCTATATAATAAGAGCTTTTGCTCATTTGTAATTAACTTTTGCATGAGAGAGAAATATATGTTGTGCCACCTTGCCCTCAATATTGCTCATTTTGTATCTGTTCATGCGTTTTTACTATTATGATGAATTGTTATGCCACATAGGGTTTCATGCAATTATAATGGTGAATTCTTATCTGTTTTGTGTTCAATAAACTTGTCCAGATTGAGATGATAGTTGTGCCACCTTGCCTTCAAGTAGAGAATCTGCACTTGGTTATCGTTTGATGTGTGTGAATAATAAACTTATTCAGATTGAGCTGATAGATGTGCCACCTTGCCTTCAAGTTGAGAATCTGTATTGAGTTTATCGTATATTGTTGTTCCCAATAAACTGGTTTAGATTGAGCTGATAGATGTGCCACCTTGCCTTCAAGTTGAGAATCTATACTTGTTTATCGTCGATAATCATTCCCTGCTCCATTTCCTCATGCTCTGTTTTCTTGAGGAAACTGGATAGATTTAAAGTAGTTAGCTTAGTTGTAGTTAATGATCTGCGAAACCAGAAAATCCTTAGCTGCAACGTTCTTGGTTTTCTTAACCTTGTGCCTCTTCCAGCTGAGAACAAAAAGATAGGACTTAGATTACTTTTCTTTTCCACGCATTCCAGCACAACAAGGGAGCTTCCCCTCCTAATTTGAAGAGCACTCATTACGCAGTGTGCATAGCTGTCCGTACAAACTTGCACTCCAGAGGTGTTAGTTTTTACGCCAACACATAAAGCATTACAATTCTACTACTCGAGAAATTCAATTAGTAGATGGACGAGTAATATGCAGTATCAGGCCTAAGGACATTGAGAAGTGCTTCGGTATTCCTCAAAATCCGAATAGTTTGGTCATTACCATGGATCAATGTGAGGAGGCATTCAATGCT
Organism: Sequoia sempervirens; assembly: GCA_007258455.2. NCBI lineage: Eukaryota > Viridiplantae > Streptophyta > Pinopsida > Cupressales > Cupressaceae > Sequoia > Sequoia sempervirens. The sequence continues at coordinate 82,700 of VDFB02105238.1, read as the reverse complement.
GATAAGGAGAAATGTCAGAGGAAAATGGCAGAAAGGTGGTTGAAACAGAAGAAAGTTAACTTGCCAAAGAATGTGGGTCGCAGAGAGTTCAAGGATGAGTACATGATTTTGATTACCCTTCTTAATCGTGTTTCCGGTCAAGTAGATGCCCATAAATTCTAGCCTTGGATGTATTACATCATGGCTCAGATCATTTATAGAAGGGAGCATTATGATTGGGCCTCTTTGATCAACGACGTTCTCCACAGACAGATGACCAGCTTCTTGGTTGCTCACGAGTTTCACATGTGTTTGTACCTCGTGTATCTGATTGCCTTCCAAGGCCAGTTTAGAGGGTTGAACACTGTGGGAATTCTTAGTGTACAAAAAGTTCATCAATATTACGAACAGCTTGAGTTCACATAGTCTGAGCGACACTACAAGCATGTGCAAGAAGCATTTTTGATGTACACAGTGAGGAACTTGGATCGGGAGCTACATGTACGTATCTCAACAGAAGCCAGAGCAACGATGGTAGAATGGGCAGACTGGTTCATCTAGTTCCCCACCTATACCTACATCTGCATGTACGAATATGCAAGTCATCCAGCCATGCTACCCCATTATCCTTCGAATAAGGTGGTATTCATGGAGTTTCTATGGCAGTTGTACGATGTTCACTCACATCTCTGCACAACAAACGCAAGTCAACTACCACTTTTCCATTACAGATGGGGATTTATAGGTGCAAGACAGTAGTTGATGCCAAGGTTATGGGCCATGAGTTGGCGAGACTTAATCTTAAGTACCTTGTTGAGAGACGCTCATATGACCCTAGGGGTCACTACTCAACACACCTTAGAGGCCGTTCTTATCACAAGCCTTCTATGGAAGACTACTAGCTCAACTGTGAGGATGAGTTCGAGGTGTGCAAGCGCAGTTATAGCAGGTTCACCCTTTCATAGATTTTTGTTTTCATGTCAGATGATGATGGGAATGTACTTCCACCATTTTTCAGAGAACAAGTTGATACGTAGCCACTTCCAGCCGTCGATTGGTTTGCCAAGGAATTCACATCTATTAAGGAAAGGTCAAGCAAGGTTGTCAACAACAGTATACTCTACTTGGATAGCAAGAAGACGAGGAGGGCAGCCATGCCAAATACAAAGCCGCCACTGGTGGATTCTTCACTGCCTTCCACGTCAAAGACAAAGCCTAAACAAAAGAAAAGGAGTAATCCTCCTAAAGGAAGCAATATGTCTGGAAATTCAAAGGGAAAAGCACCAATTGCTGATTTGGACCAGCAAGAACATGTGGGAATTGCCACAAATTCAGTTGAAAGCATGCCAGAAGCAAAGGTATAGCCTCCCATGCCGTCACCAACACCACAGCAATCTCCAGTTCCAGTTCACATTGACTTTGAGCTAGACTTGCCACCACGTAGCAGTGCTTCCACACATTCCCACTCATCAGGAGTTCTTATGACTAGCACCAATCCTTCCAGTGAGATTAGTCGAGACTCATCTTGGCTTGAGAATCAGCTGGGTAGGACGAGGAGGCAGCTATCCTACAAACTGGACTTCTCAGATTTTGATCATGTCTACCAGGACATGCCAAATAAAAGGATAAAGAAGCAAGTCCATGTGGAAAGGAACATTGACAAGGAAATCGTAATTGAGACCGCTGCACCTCCAGCGGATAAGAATTTGGACGAGGTAGAGGTTGAAGACTTCACCTTAATAAAGGTCAACCTTGGTAGAAGTACATGCCAAGCAGATGTTGATTTCCTCCAAGTTGCAACGGAAAGCATAAAGGATAGAGTCATAAAGGACAGAGAAGATAAAGCAACCCTCAAGGCTGAAATCCAGCAGCTTCGCCAGTATATCTCCAACCTTATGCATGGCACTAAGAATGTCACCGCCTTGCTCCTGCAGATGTTAGAGTTACCAACAAAGCAAAATCAGCTAAATCAGTTGGTTGTATACAGGAAGCGCCTAAAAGACTGGGAGGAGGAGTTCGTCACAAGGGGCCGCTTCATACTTTCAAAATTGTACCAGATGAGGTACAATGCCCACGAACTTCGCACACAAATCCAGGATTCAGAGCAAGACTTGGCAGTAAACAAGCCACGGAATGAGATCATGATCTCTCATTTGAGGACGGCATATGACTCGGTCACTAAAGAAGAGGATAAGGAAGATATTTTTACTTGGAGAACACAATTAATCTTCGAGCTAAAAATACATGAAACAATTTCTACAAAGTTGGCCGAGAGCAGAAAATAGGTGACTAGTGCTATCAAGTTCGTGAGAACTTTCATGTCACGAGTTCCTTGCCAGTATCAACGTGAGGGTAGTGAGTACATTGAACTCGCCAACGTACAGTCAGAGTTGCAGATGCTCATTCATGGTATTTTCAGTGGTGATTCCATTGGTTGTAAGTTGGATCAACTTACAGTCATGTCAGCATTATTTGATGAGGCAACCAAGATTGGAGGAGAACTGCAGAGTTAGCTCACAAGTAGTGAGGAGATGTTGCGAAGACACAGAGTGCTTCAGAAGAGTATCAGTGCTCCAAATGATGATGTTATCAATGACCTCGTGGAGGGGTTAATTTCCAGAGATCACGACCAGTGAACTATAGATCAAGGCGTCCCACCTTTTTAGGATAGACATTAGACACAATAGTTAACTCGATGCCTCTTTCCGAGTTAACTCGTTGATCCACATATCATGGCATATCTATCTTGGAATCATCTATGTACAGTTGGAGTTCTCATTTAGTTTTTAGTTTCCGTTAACTGATATTAGTTGTCAGTTAACTTGCATATCAATAAGGACTTGCGTGTTGTAACGTCCATTTAGTTTAGTTTTGGTTCAATTAATTGAGGTAGTTTTTCCAGTTAACTGTATAGTTGCATACATTTAGGTTTAGCAATAAATCTTGCATGCTTGCAAGACTCATATTAACTCAAGGAGATTTTAGGGTTCCCTACGCCTTTGAGGTCTATAAATAAGAGGATTCTTTCTCATTTGTATTTTAACTTTTGCTCTTGATAGCGAACATGTTGTGCCCACCTTGCTTGTAGTATCGCTATTCAGTATTCGTTCACTTAGTTAAATATAATGTTGGTTTGATTGTCTATTGTGTGTGTGTGTCTCGTTATGCAATTTGTTGTCCCAGTTTTATTCTTGTTGTGATTAATAAGCTTTGTTTCATATCTACACCTCGGATAGGGGTTCCTCCTCCTTGGGAATTTAGAAGTAGAGTTTATCGTTTGATGTTGTGATTAATAGTTTTTCTTTCATATCTACACCTCAGATAGGGGTTCGTCCTCCTTGGGAATTTAAAAAGAAGAATAGTCATTTAAGTGTTGTTTCCAATAAGCTTATTGCATATCTACACCTTGGATAGGGGTTCCTCCTCCTTGGGAATTTAGTAATAAAGTTTATCATTTGATGTTACCAATAGCATTCATATCAACGTACGCCTCGGATAGGGGTTCCTCCTCCTTGGAAATGCTATTATAAAGTTTATCGTTTAAACATTCCCAACTCCTAAGTCCTCATGCTCTATTTCTCTTGAGGAAATAGGATAGATTAAGCATTAAGTTAGTTAGTTAAGATCTGCAAAACCAGAGAAAAACCTTAGTTGTATTGGTTTTCTTGACCTTGTGCCTCTTCCAGCTAAGTCAAAAAGATAGGAATTAGATTACTTTACTTTTTCACACATATCAGCAAAAGAGGGAGCTTCCCCTCCTAATTTGAAGAGCAGTCATTACACACTGTGCATAGTTGTTCGTTGCCAATACACACTCCAAAGGTGCGAATTGTAACGCCAACACCATGCAACTACGATGTTGAAGATCTTCTAGGGTTCCAAACCTTACACATCTAATTGCCATTAGAATAGCTCAATTTGCAAATCACAAAGGAGTAGCTTATTTGTAACAAATATATCTAACTGAAGGTCTCCTTGGCCATTTGTAGATCTTTAGAGAAGCATCTAAAGGAGGAAGTGTGAAATGTTCTTCTTAGCTTAGGGTTTTCTCTTGCCACATTTGGTGACATGAATGTAATTAAGATTAGATGAATGTTGTAACATTCTAAATTATTCTTTGTAATAGTCTTTTCAATATTGCATATGGATTTCCCGTGTTTGGAGAGGGATGATTAAGTATGTTCAAATATTGATATCATATCTCTTTTGTCATTTTTATGTGTTGTCTTTTATTATGTGACTCTGTAACCCAATATAAGGCACCAGTCCTAGAAATAATGATCCTCCAAGCTTCTAAAACGAAAAACATAAATGTTAGCTTGTATGCACCTCATGATTCAATATTTTAACAAGCGAAATATCTCCAATGAACTTTAAGAATTTTATCCTTAGAGAATCATGCCCTACATATCTTCAACTTATTTGAGGTTATATGTGCAATAGGTTAGTTCTCGGTCTATGACAAATTTTGGTTTTGAGGCCAAACATACATTGGATACTATTGCAAGTTTTTTTGATTGACTGTTTTCAGTTGTGATTAATGTTGTTAAAGATCACCCTCGTAGATCTAGTTGAGTTTGAAGTGAAGGAGAGATTATCCACTCTCAACAATTGGCATGTTGTCACCCACTCTTTGTTGATAAGCTAGTATATCCATCTTTGAAAATGACATATCCCTGGCCTTGATGTGGATTGATCCCACTAGAACTGTGAGAAAAAAATTTGGGGCCCAATAGATGGTATTAGATTTAATGAAGAAATATATATCTTATTGACTATTGAGACTGCAGATCAGCAAGAAGTTCATTTTCATAAAGACAGGGAGAAAACATCATTTGTTGAATGCGCAAATGAAAAAGATGTCCCTGTGCAAAGCGCAACCATCAAAGATGATTTGCAGAATAGTTATCAAAATGAGGATGAGAAGAATCCTTTAAATGCTGGAATTGATCTATCAAAAACATCAGCAAAGAATGTTAAGCACATAGATCAGTCAAGTGATATTAGTTTAGAATATGAGTGGGAGGTTCCGATGCAAGAAACTTATCAATTTGACTTTTAGACTCATTCTATTAAAAGGTGTGTTCTAGAAAAGAATGTTGATTTTTTATTGATTCTAGTAAAGAATGTTAATTTTTGTATTGATTCTAGTAGAAGTTTGATATCATTGTGTGATTTTAGTTATCATGAGGGTGAATAGAATGAGAACTTGTTGATAACAGAAGAGAAAAAAGTGCAAGTCCTAACGGAACTGGATAGCACGAAAAGGCTCATTGAAGAGCTATCTCTAAATTAGAGCATACTCAATTTGTTTAGTTCATTTTTCTCCTTTGGCAAATATGATAAGTAAATGGCATGTCCATTTTTATAATTTTCACTTATATTCCGATTTCCATTTAGCGGTGATCTTAGAAATCTGTGGCTTCAACTTTTGGTTCAGATTTTACATTTCAGAAATACGGTTTACAGCAGTTGTACTCGGCCCTAGTTATACACACAATGATAGCTTAACAACAGTTATAGTTTTGTCAGGATCAAAATTCGCAGTTTAAAGAAAAGTCATTCCATGACATTGAGTGAAATTGCGTTAAAAAGGTAATGCAAATCACAGGCTACCTATAACTTCACACAGCTGTAGTCCAGAATATAATTATCATTACCATGAGAACTCAATAATCTCAATGCAATCTATATTTGAAAAAAAGTAATTACTGGTGATATATAAAAGCCATGCGACTCACATCTTCCACAATAAAAACGAAATGCTGCTGGAAATTTTCATAGAAGACATACAGTGAGCGATGAGGACTCGAGTGTCGTTTGGAGGTGCTTCGGTAGCCATTGGCGCTATCGACCTTCTCAGTTGTATGGCGGGAAAGAGTCGCTTCACTTTTGATGTGACTTTGTAACTAGTATAAGCGTAGAACTAATTCAACCCTCGCTTGTATTTCAAGTAGTTATTGTGTTTTCTTGCCCTGCGCCACTCGAAAGGGGCTTAGGGTCCTCTTTTAGTTTATTTATTGGAAGGATTGGAAGGGTTGGAAAATGTAATTAAGGTGCTCGAATTAATTTTCCTTGTATTTGTTTTTTTTAAGGTAAATAGTTTTAGTTGGAATTATGAATTGATGAAGTTATAGATGGGGGATTTTATTTTCAACAATGAACCTTCAATAATAACATTTTAGCAAGGGTTTGAACCCTATTGATAAGAACCATGTCACAATTTGATCATCACACTATACCATGAATAATAGAGATTGTGAAGTAGTTTTGCACATGAAAAGTTGTTCAATACTTTGTATACATTTATGTATATGAGATAGATTGTATAACATTTTTTAATGGTGAAAGGTGTCTTTCACTTTTTACCATTCATTTAATGTTATTTTGTATAGTTGTCTTTATTACTTGGCTTTTGTGTATAATTTTGATTGATTTGAACACCCTTTGATCCAAAATCTTAAATTGACTCTCAAGAAATAGAATAGACCCCTCCTCAAACATTCTTTAGCTTTCAAACTATTAGTTCATATTCTCAAATGGAATCTACAATGCAAATTTAATCGACTTGTTTAAATTTTAAATCTATCCTCAAGCTCTTGCTAACCACCTTCTAGTTACCCATTATTCATCATTTTTTGTGTCATAGTATTCAAAATTGTTTATCTAAGTCAAATCTAAAAGGACATACCACGTATCGTTTAAAAAATAACAATACCCTAGTTCTTGTACTAGGTCAATCTAATGGCAATTGTATTGCATTCCATTTGAATCAAACCTCAAGTGTTGATTACTTAGCATTGTTGTAGCCTCCTTGACATCATTTGCATGGTTGTTTGATGCCTTCCAACTCTTTCACAAACCATAAAAATGGTTATAGGTGCTTTTCATAACAAGAAAATATTCACTTAATAAGATCTCAAATGTGTATTTTAACATAGCTACTCATTTGTAGTGGGTCTAGACATGAATGAGAACCTTTTTTTTACATATAAGTTCTACAAGTCACAAATTCATTTATGCAAATCAAAGATTGCTTACATGCATTAGGTTTAGATTTGCAAGCACAAAGATAATTTTGGTGCATGTGGAATTAACCCAAGTTTACATTTGTTTTATATCACAAATCATAATCATCTTTGTTGATATAAAAAATTATAATTCTTTCTTCTTTTTAAATTGTTGGGTCTGCAACTAATCTTTTCTCATCTTTTTTCAACTCTTCGTCTTGATGATGGATTACTGGGTGTGATATGAAACGTTGATGCAATAAAACTTACACAATTAAATCCAAAAATAAATTTGCAACATTTTCTATGGATTGTGGAAATCTAATATCACTTAGCAATATGTTGTCATAGTCAAGTTTTTCTCCTTTTCATCAACATCAAGATATGCATTTATAATTTATTATTTCATTCTATTTTAATATCTGGATGTGTATGCATAATCTATCCCAAATCCTCTATTGAGTGAATTATTTATTATTGCATATTTAGATTTATTTGTACCAAATATTTGTGTGGAGGATATTTTTATTCCTTGCATAAAATAGTGACCTCAACATTCAAAACCTTTAATGCCTTACCCTGGGGTTTTGACCTTCATTATGTCTCAAAATGTTAGATCTAGTGTTTCATATTGCTTGCATTTATTATTTTAGTTTTAAGTAAGGTTTAGATCTAGCCTCATTTATGCTTCATTGATTTATCTTAAGTAGGATTTGGGTTATTATTGTTCATTATATATATTATTTTACCTTCCCACCTTCTCAAGCGCACTTCCATTTCTAGGTGTTTTTCATGGATGTCTTTTCTCCCTTCCTAAACAAGTCCACTTCCTATGTCATTATGTTCTATGATGGTACATCTTTTATGGCCTATGATAGTGACTTGTCTCCTAGTTCACCCTAGCTTTCATTTGATATATCCAGTGTTCTTAATTCATGTAATATTGTACCTATAAAGCATGTTGCTTCTCTATATCATGATATTATTTCTATATCTATAGACTCTCCTCCAAATGCCTAGTGATGTAGATACACATATTCCACCTTCACGCAAGGTGGTTTGTCCTTTTTCACTATCTTTTCACTCTTGATAAATTTCTAATATATTTGGCATAGGAGTGTAATGTTGGTTATTCCTCTTCTCCTGATGTGGTTGATGATTCTTTGTTTAATCATGATTTAGTTTATCACGCATGTCATTTTCAAGCATTAATAATAGATTTATTTAATGGAAATGAAAACATTAAATCATTTTTATCTTCATATTATACATGGTGATGATACTTTGATGCATACATCTGGTGATAATTTAATTGATAAAGATAAACATTAGTTTGATTATCATAGTTCTTTTACATCATTCTAACCTTTTTCATGTGTTTTTATAGATTGTTTTATATGTATCTCTATAACATTTATTTCAAATGGATCATGTTCTTCACATGTTAATTACCCTTCTTTGTGAGATCTTGTAGATTTTTTGTGTATCAGGATGATACAACACCTTTCAATATCCATGGGGATTCTTCATTAGATCCTTTTATAGTTTCGCATGATATATCTCTACACACTTGTCGGGTATATTCTTCTACACTTCATCTTGTAGCCAACTTAGACACGGATGAAAAAACAACACAAAGATCTCTTATTGTTTTTCTTGGCAGATGCAAGGATAAATGGGGCATTAGTTGATGATATATCTTCCTCTACTACTACACATAATATGCATGCACATATGGATGTGAGGCATGTCAATCATGATCTTTATCATTGTTTGAACTATGTATTGAGTAGATTAGACCACCTAAATAATCTTATTGATGCTTGTTACCAAATATTTTAAAATGAAGCTCATTATTTAAACTCTTTCATGAGTAGATTATACCACATAAACTAACTTATTAATGATTGTGAGTAAATGTTTAAAAATAACTTTAACTAATGAGATACTACATAATCCTTTGGCATGTGGCATTTTGGATTATTATTCACCAAGTGGATTTGTGGTAACTTTTTTTATAAAGTATGATGGTAGAGGTGATCCATCACTTCATTTACGATCCTTCTAAATTACAATCTTGACCTATTTTCACAAGGATGAGGTGTTCACATAGTTTTATTCATTACCACGATCTTTTATCATTTCTTGTATGGATTAACTAATGCTTTCATGGAAGATTTTCATTACAATATTGAGTCTAAGGTAGTTGTTTCTAACACCATGCAACACGAGCAAGATGAATAGAAACAAAATAAGGATTACATGTTGACATTTCAAGCTTTGATTACTGACATGTATTCCATAATAATAAATTTTAAGGCTTAATGAGCATCTAATTGTACAAGCCAAGATCTAGGTGCTTGAGAAGATGAGTTATAAATGTTGTAAGCAAACAAACAAATGATTTAGAATTTAAATATTAGTTTTTCCAATATAGAGGATGTGAAAATATAATTATAAAATATTTCTTACAAATATATAGGCCTATAAGATGCAAAAATCAAGGAGAATACATGTCCAAGAGGTTGTGAATTTAACTCTCAATTACTCCTAGTTAGAACATGACTTAACTCAATCTAACTGAGAGGTCAAAAGTTTACTTGCCAATTAGTGAGTCAATTATTGAATAAAGGTGAAACCTAACTACTATCAATCAAAGATTGATAAGGTAATAGTGGCACTTAAATACTTCAAGTTAAGGTGCACACATGTCATTATTAGCTACCTAGGTGGGGGAAATTATATATTCTTAATATCCTAATTAATCTTATTAACTATGTGCACTATCACACTTGGGTTACATGTTGGAGTACAAGACCACTGAAAAGGGGGGGTGAATCAGTGGTCAAATTGCAAATCAAATCTTAATTAATAGCCCACTTGAATTTATACATAAAATCCCATTGAGATCACTTCAAACATCATTGTCATTCAATGTTGAGTGAATCACAATCATATGAATCAAAACAAGATACTTGAACAGGAATAACTTATCAAGCCCAAATTAACAAACAATCAAGAGAAGTCATGACACGGGGATTGTGAGTGGAAAACCCTAAAATGGATAAAATTAAATCACTCAAAAAATCTACTTCATTAAGCCTCACCAAAAAAACAAAACCTCACAGGTTACATTCAGTGTCTCACTGATAACTACCTCACTAGCAAAGAAAAAACTCACTGGTTACATTTAATGCCTCACTGAAAAAAATAGGATACCTCACTAGTAAACATACACCACCTTCAATAAACTCAAGAGAAATAAACAAGTTCAGAGAATTACTCTATTTCAATACAAACCATATTACCAAAATCACTTGTTTGACACACAACCTATCAACTTCCAACCCTACATACATGGATGACCACTATATTGATATATATGTGACAAATTGTTAACTGAATCTCTGCACACATTATGACTCCCTGTTATGATGATCAACCAAAGACAGAGTTAAGCAATCAATCACATGGACATTTTCACACTCAGAACATTGTTATACAACTTCAAAATTTGTCCTAACTCTCAACCAAACTCCAAACACCTTTGATTATATTTAGATCTTATTAATCAATGAAATCTAAATACATTACTACAGACACTTTGATGACCTTCTTTGAATGCATATTAAGAGCATTGTTTCTTATCTCATTTACACACTAATCAGTGCAAAGAGAAGACACACTCCATGAATATAATGATATAGAGCCACTACACAACCTTTTTATATTATGTTATTTAAGCCTTCCTCTTTATGCATCGTCTTGGAAAAACATAGTTTCAAAATATTCAATTCATTCACACAAAGTAGTGACTTTCATCATATTCAGACTACTTTAAATTATACAGTGGATATAAAGACACCATATAAAATTGACATTCAAATTTCCTTTTCTGTGTTATTCTTGATACACACATGGTATCATAGTATCAAACATTTTTCTCATAAAGCACTGACACCCATACTAACTGTGCAAAGAAAACAAAACTCCATGAATATAGAGCACTTGATAACACGCACTTATATTTCAATATGCCTCAATACACATGATATAAATGTTAGCATGATGTCATAGACTTTAGGCCATTCAAAACTTCACAATGCATTAGTATCAACACTCAACACGCATCCAATGAACCTCATACAACTTGCATTTCAATTCAGTTACAAAAAACTATATCCAACTGCAACGTGATTGTGACTGCCATATACCTGTTAAACAAAAGCCTGTGAAATAACCATTATGTTGTTTAAACAAGGACCATTGATATGCTAATCCCATCAAGTTGAACCTTTAAATGATAGTCATTGATGTCTTAAGAGCATTAAAATACATTTTTTCTACCTACTAAGTCAATAAGCCCTAGGAGTAGGGGTTGACAAACAATGTGTATTAGACCCTTCAAGTGGTCTCTTAAGTGACCCTTTACCTGTTATTACAAGTCACCAATCTTTTAAAATAATGAGAAACCCTTTGCATTAGAAACCCTATGTAGAGATTTAGAACGAGCTCCAAAGCAAGAAACCCTAAGTGACACAAAACCTCAAGAAACAAGCATCCAAGTGTTTATGACATATTCTCTCACATATACTTAACTACAGAATATTATTCCTTTGAAGCTTAACAAAGAAGAAACACAAGCACTAGGGTTTGAAGTCTTAAAATGAGGCATCAATCAATACTTGATCAACACTTTGCCACTATTGTGGTCAACATTGAAATGCCTTCTCTAAGATCTGCCTTGAAGAAATGCTTTGCATTTTGCAACCACTACACCCTTTGACATTCTTGCATCAATATCAATATAACAAACTAGGAAGGATGGGTAATGAGCAACAACACCAATTTGATACCAAAGCCAAGAAACTATGTATACTGTTGCAATATGAACATGAAGAATTTTCCTTGAAAAAATGTGAACATAGGATGAACAAACACTCTTTGGAAGTATCAAGCAATCCGCCTTTGATTGCATCAACATAACCTTTGATCATGTAAAGAAAGACTAACCTTTGCATCAATGATAACCTTTGAAAGATATGTATCGACACCGTGAATCAAAGCACCAACATACACACTATTACCTTTTAGAATCTCATGTTCCTGCCTTATCTTTGCACGATGAACCAAACCTACCTTGTCTTTGCACCAACAACACTCATCAACATGAACTACATCAAACCTTTGTCTACATCAAATTTTTTTCTTGTCTCCATGACCTTTGACATCAATGACAAATAATGCCTAAGCCAACATCACAAACATATCCAAGATAAAGTATGAATATTAGACCAACGTAAATGATGAGCTTCAAGGTCACTTCATCAATGGTTTGCTTCCACTCATCAAATTATGTGCTTTATAAGCCTTGTCATTTATTTAAAGATTTATGTGATTGTGTGTGCAAATGTTGGCATGATTTATTAAAAATATTCATTCATATAATCATATATTTAACATCTCTTATTCCCACAAGGTATCATTAGTGAAATTTCTAAAATAGGGGAAATAAGGAGGAATATATTGAAACTAATCATAATATGGATAAGATCTTGAATACATCAAACCTATTAGTGTGGAAAGATTTATTACCAAACTAGTTAAATTGTGTCCTTTCTAGGAGGTTCCTATTCACACTATTTTTAAGCTCACTTGGGAGACATCTCACTTGTTTTCTCATTTCACATGGGCTCACCAGTGTCCCTACACTTGTCCATAGAGTATTATATGTATTTCACTCTTGGAGGGATATTCAAAATTTTATTCCTACCTTCTCACCTCCTCATCCTTTTCTTTATATGCAAGGCTCTTTTGTATATTTTACATGTTGAATGTGATAATTTGCTTCATCTTTCATAATCTTATTTCTGGAAGTGTTTTTGATCTTGAAAGTGATATTGGATACTCCAACATGGTATAAGAACTGTAAGAGAGAGGGACCAACCATGTCAAGGCTCCAAGTCATGGAGAGTCGAGAGCAGAGGGTTGCCCTAACTTACCTCACTCTAAAAGATGACTTGGGGTAGAGATCGAGAATGATGAGCACTATAACGTACTTCTACCACTCTATAGATCTTGGACTTAGATTTGGGCTAGGTGAGTCGATTTTTGGAGTCAGTATTATGTCTCAAACAGTTCTTTGTCTGAGGATGGCAGTGCGATTTTGGGACGATAGCGTGGCGCACTCACATCTTTCGAGCGCGTTGGAGTCTGTACAGCTAGAAAATAGTGAACACAACATAAACTACCAAAAAACCTACTAACGACCTAGCTAGTTAATCTAAATAGTAAAAACAGAATAAGAAAGTATAGGAAATAGACATTAAAATGATAAAGAAAGTAAATAAGAACTGAGGTGATGAAGATGATCTCACAAAAGTGTTAATTCACTAGCTAGCTCCACATGAACATTCACTTACACACAAGAAAGAGGGAAAATTGTTCGGGTTGTATAGGGGCCTACCTTAGTCAAACCTTTGTTTTGGTGTTTCCACCTCCACAAACAGCCAAAAAGCAACAAAGTAGAATATGTGATAAAGGAAAAAAGAGAGAGAAATACACACTATAAAATAATGCAATGCTACTCAACCAAATCACAAAGGAGATGAGTGAAATTTTACCACCTCCAATCAAAATCTCACTAGCCAATGGAGGAGATATAGAATTGGAAAAGTCACCAAAACCACAACTGTGATGAAGGGAGATCTCACAAGACTCCAAGCCCACACTTTTGTGCTTGCTTCACACTTGCAATGTGGAGTTGATGGAGTGTTGGTGTAATGGAGTGCTAAAATGTTGCTTGAGAGTGAAGTGAATGCTTAGAATGCTCAAGAGAATTGCTAGAGAATGCAAGAGGATGGCTACAAGATGGAATGAAGTAAGAATGAATGAATTTGAAGGAAGAATGAGGAAGAATCTGCCATTTTCGAGTTGGTTGGTCGAAGATGGACATTACAATTCGACCCCAATCAAGTGTGTAACTCCTCTTCCAACTTCAAATGTAGGAATCCATCAGGGACGACAACGCACCACATGCGTGTCCTCGACAAATGTTCTCTCACTGTCACAAAGGATAGATGCCAAGTGGACGGAAGGCAGTTGGGTGATGTGGAATTTTGGGTTCAGATTTGATTTTCTAAGGTGAGGGTGTGAAAGGGGAATTTGTGTAGGGGGTACAAATTTGCTCCTATACATTTTTCCCCCACTTTAGCAAGCATGATTACTAATGAGTCCTTCGGTAAAGTAGATCAAAGATTTAGTAGGGTTACAGATTTATACTTGAACTGTCAAGGAAGCAGACCGCAATATGGTGCCCTCGAAAGCATAGGAAAGGAAAATGACTCCATAGGTACTCTCCCTAAGGAGTTTTGAACAAAAGGCTCCATAGCCCCGTAGAACTATGAAGATGCACAAAGTACATCGAAGGCCCTCAAACCAATCATGGACAAATCCTATAGGATGAAAGTGTTTCATAGGCCCGCAGACCTGGAAGGAGGCAACCCCCAAGATCTCTCACATGAAGGAAGCCCCGAGATGTAAGCGCCTTACAGGCCTGCAGACCTGCAAGAATCAACCCCCAAGATCTCTCACATGAAGGAAGCCCAAATATGTAAGCACCTCATAGGCCCACAGACCCACAAGGAGGCGTCACCCACGATCTCTCACATGAGGGAAACCTAGATGTAAGGGGACTCCACAAAGTCGAAAAGTGGCTTCACAGGTGCACCTACGAAGCTACATGTTAATCCAAAGATAATACATGTCAGGAAAAAACCACGCAAGAAAACAAAAGGATAGTCACGTAGACCGTCAATAATTTGGAAGGCTTTCAAAGGGGTCCCTCGAGAACCCGACATGAAGAGGGGTCCACTTGAGGGACATGCTGTTTGAAAGTGTAAGAGAGACATTTTTTCTCAAATTCATTCATCATCAAGGAATCCTTCAAAAGATGTTCACTTCATCAAGGAATTTGAAAGGGAGAAAATGCCGCCTCGTGAGGAGAAGGTCAAGGATTCTCCCATATTTGGTTATTCCCTCCTTGGAGGAATTTTTTCAAGCTCTTTCTTTATGAACCCATGATGAAGGAAACATGTTACATTAGGGGTCCAAAAGTGAATGTGATTATTGAAAAAGTTTGTAAATATTCTTGAGAAAAGATTCATTGGCAATGAATGTGTTACTTGAAAATTGAAGCATCATAGAAATGGTGTTGTCACACATGCGAGGGACAACTCAAGAAAAGAAGAGAGAAAGATAAGAAAAGAGTGAAAGAGAAAAAATACAAACAAAAGACATAGGAGGATCTAGTTTCATAGGGTCAAATCTTCTCATGCTTATATAAATAATAGGTAACCGCAGTGCAAGACAAAAAATCATCAATCCCCACCAGATCAAGAAGAATGCACAAAAGACAAAGTAAAAATAAAAAATTGGTTCAACATGGAAGGGAAGCCTAAATGCCCCCAACACTTTGCATTGTCCCCAATTTTTTGAAAATCAAACACAAACATGGAAGAATGATGATACATATAGAAGAAGGTTCATGACACAAAATCACTCTTGTATCCAAGCACCAATAGGGGTGACAAGGGTCATCTAGGAACGCATAGCACAATCATGGGAGAACACGTCACAACACACACACACACACACATCTAATCTAAAGATAAAGTAGAGACATCCACCTAACACTCATCGACCAAGAGGTCATCTGCTTCCCAATCTAGATCATTATAAGGAGAAGGAGGACAAGCCTGCAATGGTGGAATATTAAAGGGAGGAGCTTTTGACCCTCCTACAACAAGGGCTAAGGAAGAAGGCCTTGCAAGGTCTTCTTGACTAGGTCCTTGTGGAGCTATGGTTAGCGACTTTGTGAAGATCGCTAACAAATCCAAAACTTCATCCAGAGAGTTAAACATGCACTTTATTGGAGTGCCATGTCATACCTCAATGGACGAGGAGGATTGTGCCCAAGATTCATTGCTTGGCTCACCAAGTGACTCGGGAGCAATAAAAACTTAGGAGAAGATGGGACTTGTTCTGTTACTAGGAAAAAACAAGCTAGAGTAGAACCACCCTTCGAAGAAGGTGGGCTCCTCTTACTCCCTCCATCGCTAGAAGGGCCAACCTCTACCTACTACTTCCTAGGGGGATGTGAACTCCCCACAGATGAGGCAAGAGGCATAGAGGAGGAGGAGGAGGAGAAAACTGCAATGAACACCACTGAGCTATTTGGCATGTCCACAGGTTTTTGGAATGGTGGGATGTTTGGGAGGGACATCAACAAGGGTGACTCTACCGAAGGAGCGATGAACACTTGCACCTTTTTGGGGTCAGGCACACTCACAGTAGGATTCAAAAGCGAGGTTGATCTAAATTAGAAGTAGATGGGAGGAGAGAGGAGGACACAACATGAGGCCCTAAAGCAAGGGAGGTTATCTCCTCTCCCTTCTTTTGTAAAGTGACCTGCTCAACTGCAAGATCCTTTCACCAATGCTTGTGTTCACGTGCAAGGCGATTTCTGTGACTCTTCGAGCTAAAGGCCAGAAGCTATGAAGGGACGAAAGACTCCTGCTCAACCATAGGGGTTTCCATCATAGTCGTTTCTGACAAAGGGATAGACTCCTAAACGAGAGCAGGACAAGCAGATCGAGGAACAACAGGGGAGTCGGCTCTGGTGCTTCGACATTGGGCCTCTTCTTGTTTATTGCTTTGGGATTAGAAGCGGTAGGAGGCCATTGAGGCCAAGACATAGAAGATTCCCTGTAGGTACCCTTTCTTCTGCCATATCAAACGAGCCTAGGCTTCGTGGGTAGAACAGGAAGCTCAAAAACAAGATGCTTGGGCTTTTGCCAAGTGAGCACCATAGGATTCTCTCACAAACATAGAACAAAATTTGATGTCGCCATAGCGGGGCGAGAGGAAGTGTTGGGTTGAACAACAAAAGAGGAAGAAGAGTGACCCTGAGAGGGTTGTTCTTCTTCTCTTCTGCGGACCTTGGTGGCATCACTGTCAACTTTTAGGCATGCCTTATGCAAAACAGTGTAAGGTGATGGAGGGTACCTTACTCTAGGTGTTAAGCACCCTTTCTTGTGCTTTTGATAAGAACAGTACAAGAGGTCCTTTCTAGGTGGGAGAGGACCAATGAGTGCTAGCCAAAAGTGATCTAAAGAATAACTGCCATGCGCAACCGGTGGTCTATAACCGATTTCATGGATCACATGTATGAAACCCTCATGAATAAATTTCAAACATTTGTGCACAACTAAGTGAACTGAATTCATAGCTACTAACCAAGGGATACCTAGCTTCACTTTGAAGAGTTCAGATCCTGAGATTATGTCAAACAACAAGTTTACAAATTTAGGTCCAATAAGGATTGCCAAAACAATACCAAGGGGACGTACAAAATATCTGTTGTGCGTACAGATGATGCTCACAGGTATGTCATACCCATATTTATGCAGGAAGTTAATTAACATGATCTCCTTAGTTATGATATTCACCTAAGACGTTAGGTCAACAAGAACACCTGCTACAGTGTTCCTATTGATTCACACAGGGATATAGAGAGGAGATGGTTCTTTATTGAAACCCATTGGCAGGTCTTGCGAGGTGAAGGTTATACCTGTACCACTACTCACAGGCTACACAAAAGGGATAGGTACACTACAACAAATCCTTGTGATTTGCTCCACTTTTTGCTCCATTTTTTGCTTCCACCCACTATTTTAATGTATTTTTGGATTTTTTTTTAAAACTTCTACGCTATTTATTAGGATGGAATATTTTTTGGTGTTTATTGTGCCAACCAATATAAGTCAGTGCTAATTAGCACCCTAAGTAACACCATCTTTAGCGTTGATATTAGCTTCGAGTGTAGCACCTCTTTTAGCTTTGACTTTAGCTTTGAGTTTAGCTTCGGGTTTAGCGCCCGTTTAGACACCCCTATGTCGAAGAGACTTATTTATATGTCGAAGAGACTTATTTATATGTCTCATCAAAACATAACTCTTGGATATAACAAAGTAATGTCAATGATACATTCAGATGTTGGTAAGACAAATAAGATTGTCTCATCAACACTCTTCAAGTAATGATCAAAAGCATACATCGCTATACCGTCGGGAAGGTGAGCAATATATGCAGTAGAGCGGTATACAGTGCAACCCCACAGCAAGAAGCCTTGAGCAAGGTGGTAGTGTGGCAAATAGCAAAAGGTAAGAGTAGAACATCGCCATACTACAGCGATAATCACAAGTCTCCCCAACATGGCAAAATTATACCAATATATATAGAAATATCGCCGAAGGAAAATATCGATTGACACAGTGGCATATCGACAAGAGGTATTAACTTGTCTCATTAACACCGACAACCAACATCAAAGGAACATAAGATCTAATGTCGATGATACATTGAGATATCGGTAAGACAAATAAAATTGTCTCATTGACACTCTTCAAGTAGTGATCAAAAGCATACATCACTAGGAAGGTGAGCAACATATGTGGTAGAGTGGTATACACCACAACCTCGCAACAAGAAGCCTTGAGCAAGGTGGTAGTGCGGTAAACATGGAATCATTACAATTTACAACAATAAATGTAGAAAATCATATCAATCGCCAAAATCAAATGCTATTAAATTATTAAGGGTTGCCAAAACTAATATGACTGAATACCACGCCATCCAAAGATAAGTGAGTTTTCCCAATATTACACTCAATTGTAGTGCACTAGCGTGGAGGGAGCTAAGGATATGAGAAGAAGAAGTCCTGCAAGAGTGAAATACTCGGGTAAGTGCACAAAAAATCTATGAAAGAGCTCTATTAATATAAAAAAGTCTTTCAAGGTTTTGTCATTTGAAGCCATAGTAGAGAAAATTGAAACATGCCTCCTAAAAGAAAACAATCAGAAGGAAAAGAAAGTCAACTTAAAATTAAAGATGAAGAACCTAAAGTAAAGAAGAGACCACTACATCAATCCATATTATATATACTTCCAGAGTCTACTAAAGACGGTAATAAGAACTTTCTCGTGGACACCGCACAAAGTTGTAGGGATTCCCTCATTTCCAAATCTAGATGGGACCTATTTTGGTATTTTCACATTAAGAGAAATAAGGAGATTCTAGTGTCAAACACTTGGATGTTGGATATAGCCAGGTTTATTGTCCCAAATTTGTTTGTTGATGTAGAGTTTATTAGACTACTAGCCAAACACTATCACTCAGCTACCAAAACAATAAGGTTTCCAAACGACACAGTATTGGTAGAAGTAACTAGAAAATCCATCATTGAGTGTTTTGGCTTAAACAAGCATGCTCTGACCAAGATAAACCTGTGGAAAAGTGAGGAGGATTATGCTAGGTTAAAAAGGACTTATACAAGTGATGAGGTACCCCTATATATGAAAAGAGGCATTGGTAACAAAACATTCCCCATCTCTACTACCACTACTGAACCATTTAATGTGACAGATTTTTAGTATTACTTTGTGAATACATATTTAGCTCTTTGCCAAGTGTTGGGGATAGATGCTCAAGATAAAATTCCAATAGGTCTAATGATGATGGCCATGAGAATTCAAAACCTTGAAACTCATATTGAATGACTTTGCTTCATACCTTGAGAAGGTGTTAGATGAATTCTCCCAAGTTATAGAGGATAGAGCACCGATTACATTCAGACACTATTCCCTACTGTGTCATCTGATATTGTACTAGAATAGGGACCAATGGACTAAAACAATGGACTTGGCTACAGTAGATGAGCAAGGGAATGCCACACTTGTCTAGAAATGGTGCTATATTTGGGCCAGTCGGTGCAAGAATTCAAGCTTTGTTGTATTCTACAAAGACTTTGTACACAAAATCCTTCAAGTTCTTGGGCATGCAATACCAAGATTTTCAACCAAAATGTTGCAACTAGTGAGACCTTTGGCTTTAAGACCAGAGGAGGGTCATACACACAATTTTGGAGATTGGTTCTTCCTCCCAAAAGTTACAATAATAAGAGTTTATGGATGCCCTGTTGCTCCACTCATACTGCCAAAATTTGTGCCCCTCAGATTAGCATTTTTTGAATTTATGTGGCAAATGATGTGGATGGAGAAAGATGTAATGCACAAGAAAAAGAAAGGCATTTTCCTGCCAAACCAAACCAAGTGTGAAGATTGGACTGTAGGCTCAAACACACTAGAGGAGTTACAGTATTATTTGAAGACAAGATATGCATTGAAATCTAGAAAAGAAAGAGCCTTTGACCCTGAAAATCATATGAACAACATAAGGTACAATCTTCTTACCAAAGTGAGAGTGCCACACCAAGTGGATTTTGAAGAAGATGCCACAAGGAACTGCATTATTTATAATGATGTATTTAGTAGAAGGAAAAAATGGGAATATATGAAGAAGGTTGAAGAATGGATGAAGCAAAGGTCCAAGGATTTCCTAGGATACTTTGTTGAGGAAAAGGACCATGTCAAGAAGATAGAATTGATAATTGGTAGATATGAAAACTTGTACAGAAAGAAGGAAGCATATCTCGAAGAACATCATAGTGGTGCAACTGCAGAGCATACCCCAAGTGAAACCTCTGAGCCTCCCATGGAGCAGTTACCTCCCAAAACATAGAAGATAGGAAGTATTGAACAATTAGTACCTTATGAGGATACTAAAGAGGTGGGCGATATCGAGGAAGTGGTTGTAGTACTACAGACATTGAAAGGTGATATTGAAGTTGATCAGCCCATCCTTGAGACCAATGCCCATAAACATGAGGAAAGGATGGGTGATGTAGAAAAAAAAAGTACAAAGGTACATGAAGATGAAAGGGAAATTGCAGCCAAGAGATTCATAGAAGATGATGAATTCATTAAGACTCCTAATTTTAACGATTTCTTGTTCAAGATGAAGATAAAAGAATTTCAAGAGAGGATGGAATCAGCTGAAGCGAGAATTGAAGAATCAGGGAAAAATGAAATGGTAGCACAAACTTTGTAGGAATTAAGAGTTGACAACATTGACATTAGCCCCTAGAAGGCTAGAGAAATGGTCTTGAAGAGCAATATGCTCATTTTCCCTAGCTTGGAATTAAAGAAAATGTTTCTACTTGATCAAGTGCGGGCTCAGGAAGATCCAATGCTAGTTGTAGAATTTGACTTTGATGAAGGTGTGAGTGGAACTGGGTATAACCCAAAGATTGAAACCCTGGCCATATGGATCAAACAGATAAATACACAAAATCCAAAATTATTGGATGTAATTCAAGGGATGAAAGGGACAGCGATGGTAAGGACAATACAAGATACCACCCCTTTGGAGGCAGCCACAATGACCATGCATTTGACCATGTTCACTCGAGCAACTATTAAGGGATTAGAAGACAAATTGAAGGAGTATGAAAAGGAACAAAGGTTCCTAAATGATTAAGTTAATAAAATATTCATGGAGAATGTCAAAATGAAAGAACAACTAAGAGGAGCAGGACCCTCACAAAGCAAGGAGATGGTGTTATACAAGCCTCTTATTGCTCCAATGGATATTGTGTAGAACATTTCTATAGAATAGGTAAAAACTCCAGAGAAGGAAGTGGATGATGTAAAGAAGGCCAACAATCAAACCCAGTATGAAGTGAAAAGACAAATTTGTGAAGTTATGGAAAAGATTCTTGAGCAAAGGATAAAATCAGTTATGGATAAACTGGAGAATGTGCATGATAGTTATAGAACACTTCAGTGGGCAATGGATCAAATAAAGACACATATGTTTGTATTAGATCCTTTGTTCAAAAGGTGGCAGCCTATTCACCACACTCTGGCTAAGTTATGCAAAGTTCTACAAAGAAGTCCTGATGCACCTACAACATTAAAGACAACTGAACAAACTGTGAAGATGATTAATGATGAATTTCAATATGTACAAGGGTTTGATAAAAAGATTGTAACACAAATGGATTTATTCCATACCTGTAAACAGTGGTATATACCTGAAATCGTGAGAGATGGTGATCAGTTGGAGGACTTGGATAAGTGGAAGAAAGAATTAAGTCATGTTGTTCATAAGTGTGTAACTCATATACAATCAGAGGATGATGATACCAGTCTTCCCAGGCTAAATCAAATCATGGATGGGTTGATTTTTCTTGATGTAGGATACCTAAAGTTTGTCAATGATACAAAGGCATTACTAGATAGTCGATGGAAAACTCATCTTGTAGACATGCAAAAAATCCAGGAATATAAGTGGCCATCAGATTTTACGATGTATCAATGGGAGGAAAAGTATTTGGTTTCAGAAGAATAGGACATTGAGGTGAGAGCGTTCATCATGGAGAGGAAGACTTTGCTAGATCAATGATCACGAGTCTTCTATGTTGAATAATGGAACCATATGTCAAAATGTATTAAGTCTTGTTATTTCCTTAATTATGCTAATTAAATAGTTATTAGTAAAAGAAGTAGTTATGAAAGGTCATTTCTTTTTGTAAAAGGCCTGTAGCTTGTTGCTTCCTATATAAATAGGAAACCAAGGCCTAGTTTTAAATTATCATCAAAATATATCATTTCCATTTTGGAGACTTCTGTTATTAATATATATCAATTGAAGCAATATAATGGAGAACATCTTATTATTAGAGATTCCCCATGACTGTGTTATCATTATGTATTTTTCTTATGTTTTCCATACTTATTTCTTCTTATATTTGAATGAATATCAGTTATTGAGCCTCAATACTGTGCTTATGTGAATGAATATGCTAATATAGTAAAGCATTTATTGTGGATGTTGGTAGAGCTACTATTTTTTTTTGAAAATTTGAGCTTATTTTTCCTTGTTATGTGTTCAACATAAAAATGGAAACTTTTTAAAAATAATAAAGTTAACAAAGTTGCTTATTTAAATAATTGTGAGTTACGTGCATTAATATTTTATTAACTTTTGTGTCTTCACAAACATATGTTGATACAAAATGAATGGAAGAAGCATCCAAGTAATCCTAATATTTCCTGCCAACAATTCATACCAAAGATTGAACAATTTAAGGATATTGCAATAGGTATTAATTAAGGATATGTTGATGATGATATATTCTTGTACTTGTAAGTATTCTTTTGTTGTTATGTTTATTAAATAAAACAGAGTTTGAATAAAAAATGCTTCACCCTTTTTTGTAAATGAGTATGTGAATTATTGTTTAAGGAAAAATCTTACAGTGTTTACATTTTTGGTTTACTAGTTTCAAATCTTCATTTGCTATGTATATAAAATTCTATGTGCTCTTTATCTCAAATGACATAAAATAGTAATATCATTAGAATCAGGGTTTTCAATTTCAACACCATCATTGTCCACACTTTTCATATCATGTTCACTTTTAAGTACAATCATCAAAATTTTATTTTTATTTCTTATCCCAGTTAATCTTGATTCCTTTTAGCACAACACAGTAGGTGGCATGTTAAATTTCAAACATTTTCTATGCATTTTTTTGTATATATTATTTTCTTAGTGCATCATTATGTAACAACAATTTCACTTGTAAGATATACAGTAAAAATAAATGAAAGCACATGTTTTCTTTGTCAAGGGAAATGTATGGTGAATACCCTGTGTCTTTTAGATAAGTGTGCAAGCGAAATAAGGCATAACTGATTTTCTACTGTACAATTGTTTTTTTATGTGCTTTTTAATTTTTGCATGTGGATTACCCTCAGAAAGAGAATACTTATATTTTCTTAATTGAAGCCTTTACATTTCCTGTCTATGAAAGGAATTTACTTCTGGACAATAGGTTTGTGAACTTCATACAAATTAAGATTGGTGTAAAAGGCCATCCCCACAAATGTTGTTTGGTCTAGAATTATAATGGAAAATAAAAAAGCTTGCTAGGGGAATAAAACATGTTTTCAATTATCCAAGTACAACAGAATATTACTGAAGCATTTCAAAGTTTAGGCCATAAGAATCATCCTTTTTTAAACATGGATTACAAATAATTCTGAAAATTTAGAAGTCTTGGTCATTAACATTATTGTCTGCTACAATGTCATCTAGTGTATCATTGTCAATGTTCATATGTTCTTTCAAGTATTTAATATTATCATCCTCCTCATCTTGACTTGCATCATATTCATCATCATTGAAATTTGACTATAGACCATCAATATTATTACCAGATGTATTTGGATAATCATTTTCTATACCATCCATATTGTTGTCTTCCATATCATCATCTAACACTGGATTGTTGTCTTCTTGTGTTTGAACATAACCATCTTCAACATCATCATGGATGTCAATTTATTTGATGTTCTCTAATCCCTCTCTCTCATTTTGTTGGCCATCATTGTTTTGCTCAATATTCACTAATGCATCGTCAAATACATGCCTTAATCTTGGATCATAATGTATGGAAAATATCCATTTCAAGTCCAAAATATCTTCATAGAAAAATACCTGCACATGAACAACATACATATATTAGACATTATATAAATTTTATGAACATATATAAATCAATTGAATAATGGAACATTATTTTATAGACTACCTTTTTTATACAATAATTTAAATAAAACACAATTTTGACAACATATTTTATAAAACATCAGCCCACACTCATTTATTATCCTTTCGTTTTCTACCCTTAAGAACATCCTTAGGGAGACCTTGTTCTTCCCTCTTCTTTTGTGTAGGAGTGTGTTTTAAGAAGGGGCAATCAATCAATAACTCATCCCCAATGGTAAGGTCCATAATAGCCTCAACCATTATCAATATATCAACCTCTCTTTCCATATCTCCATCTTTATCATTTATAACCTCAACAAATTGACAATTTGGTCTTACATTAGGGTTCCTTCCCTTACTACTATTTATAAATCCTGCAATATTTTTGTGTGCGTGTGCACGCCCATCTATATACATAAGATGAACTCTATTCATTTATTTTCCACTTTCCAATTGGAGACAATGTGTATACATATTTGAATTTAGACCATATGCTGACATGAGCTAGGCTTATATTTTGCTAGCCTTCTCCATTCACCACTGTAATATGATGGACCATAATATGGCATTAATCTCCTAGTGGTTTGTTTTGAATTGTTTCTATGTTTAGATCCCACATGTACATTTTGGACAATAAAGAGGCCTAGATTCACTCCATGAATATTGGAGGGTCATATCATGTAGATGTATCCCCAAAATTGGAACACCTCATACACTCTAGGTAGTTGTTGATCACTAGGTCAAGCGCAATATAGTCGACGATCAAATGTCTCTTTGTAAATTGATCTCAAACTCTGGGGCAAGTCATCATTTCCATCACATTCATTCACATAGGGTATGTAGTCCACCTTCCCCTTGTCTTTAAGCAAATTATGCATCTTTACACCGGTTCTTGTTCTCTTGTTTTCATTAATTCCTTATCTTCCAAGCTAGTATATTGGCACATATTTTTGTTAGATGTATCATTTGATAAATGGTCATTGCCCTCTAGGCTGGAAGTCGGTGATCCAGGAAACTTTAAACCAAGAACTTTATCTTGCAAGTATCCATTAAGAAAAAAATAGTCATTTAAATAATATAAAATAATGTTTAAACGAAGTATACATGTTATTTATATCAAATTGGAAAATTTATCACCACAAATCCTATTGGATTTGAATCGATTGTATGAGGCATACTACCAACTGGAAGCTCATCATATATGTAATGTCTTTGTACAATCGCTCGTTTGAATTGTTTCTTTCCATGACATACAAAACATCCACAAACAACAATTTTCTCAAAGCATTCATCCCATGTAATATAGTCCTGACCTACCTCTTCTTCAGTGCAATCATTTGTTGTGTCTACAGTATCCATTGTCATACCCTCTTCCACCCACTGTCATCTATGTGATTTAACAGTTTTAGGTCCACGTCCACATACATATCTTGTTCTTTTGCTAGTTGAACGCTTAGGCTCTGTAGTTGCTCCAATCTCCATCTAAAATTATCAACAACACACATTAATTTATGTCAAGATTGGATAATACATTATAAATTTCAATAATACTGTGAAAAAAGATGGACGTATCACAAAATGCCATCAAATCATTTTTTCCTAAGTGAAGTAAAAATTTGAGTACCTGATGTCCCACTTCATCCATTGTGTCCTCATTTGATATGACATGATCTGTTGCCATGGCCTCGTCTTGCCCCTATAATACACAACATAGTAAATAATGTTTAGTACACCAATTATATCATTTCAACGAATATGCTATCCAACACAAAACCTCACTTTAGTCATATATTTGACATATTGATATCATGTTTTGGTTATCATAATTTTCAAACTTTTCCCTTGATCATAGAATCACATTTAATCACCATTCTTGTACATTTTCAACCAATAAGTTTGACCTCAAAGGCCTCATGGACAAAAAAATGACTTTATCTCCTCTACGTTGTAGCATTTGTGAATTCATGAACACCTTCCTCCTTTGGTTGAGGTTGCTTTCTCTTCTTACCTCTATTGTATCTGCAAATTCCATTGTCTCATCTATTTCCACCCACTTTCCTCTTAGCGATTTAGTATTTCTATGCCGTCCACGTCCTCTCTCCATGTCCTCCTCTATGAATAAAAATGTCGCCACAAAACTCTCACCGCACTATCGTTGAGAAGGAAAAAGAAACTTGCGGGACCGTGGTAAAAACCACTATATTGCACCGAGCTGATGAAGGAGTTGCGAGATAGCGATGGTCACGACACTACTACATGCCAATGGTAGAAGACTTGCGGGACTGCGGGAGTCACCGCAACACTGCCAGGAATAGAAGGAAGACTTGCATGTCGCCACAAAAGTTTTCACCACACTACCGTCGAGAAGGATGAAGCACCTTGCGTAAAAACTACTCGACCACACCGAGTTGATGAAGAGGCCACGAGAAAGTGGTGGTCACAAAAACAAGGAAAGCGTTGGAATTATTTCCAACACTAGGTCCTGTGATACACAACAATGAAAATAGTCACTATACAATAATGATAGGCACTAAATTAGGCACACTTGACATTGCCTTATATGTCCCAAGCAAATTACATTAACAACCAAATTCGGTGCTAAATTTGGCATTAACTAACGCCGACTAAAGCACGACTAATGAATCAAAATCAAAAATTTAAAACTTTCCCGCGTGAAGGAAGAAATAAGATGATAAAAAAGGGAAAAATGTCATGCAAAGGAAGAGAGTGGGGCGCTACCAGCAATTGATGAATGAATGAATGAGAGATTTTAATGACTTCCATGATACCAAGTGGCCTAAGGGACCAAGAACCTAAAAGCTAAGGAATCTCCAAATTCTTTTCCATGTTACAATTTTGACCAAAAAACTAGCTGTCTTGTTGATCTTCTCCTCATCAAATAATTTGTGCAGATTGTCAACCTTCAAGTTGAATTTTTGTGAGAAATTCGATTTAGTTTGTGACACCATAGGTAAGGTTACAATTTTTTTTTTCTTGCTTGAATTCGTGATTGTTTACTGCTCTTTGTATTGCATTTGAATTCATAATTGTTTACTAGTTCGTGGCCTAACCAGTTCAGGCAACCTCTAAATTGTCCCATCATTATAAATTGTAAAACCTTTGAGAAACCAACAAAAATTTTTACCCTACCCATTTGAGATTTGGCTCAAAATATTATAGCATGAAGTGAGGACGCCTTTGTATTCTTTCCCTAACCTGGGTATCAAGGAAATAGTGAACTGCTTGGCAAATCTAGGAATTGGGTCGGTCACTGCTAAAAATAAATGTATAAACAACTTGGTTTTTCCCAGCCACACCATAGTCACCGATGCCATAAAAAAATCATGCAAGATTGCATTATGAAAGAGTTTTCATGATAAGGTTATCAACACTAAGCAAACCGAGCGAACATATTTGCCCTAGATTATCAACACTAAGCAAACACAATGAACATATTTTCCCACAAATTAAAACTTTCATACCATAAACTGGACGAAAACTTTCATACCTGACAATGTGTACTTCGTTTTCCTCCACAGACTGGTGGAAAATAATTTACCCTAGGTTGCCTCAAAATGTCATGAAATGGAGGGAAGTGAGCATTGACAATAAACTCTGGCCACAATGAGGTAATTCATTATCAATTTATAGATTCGTAAATTTTTCCATTGTTTCTTTGAATTTTACTTTTTAGTTTTTTATTTATAAATTTGAAAGAAGAAATATAATTTTAAAAAAATAAAAAATATTTATAGGGAAATGAGACTGATAAAGATAAAGAGGAATTGGCTTCCATATTGGGGGTAGACGCAGTGAAAAAATTGGTTAATGTGGACTGGACAACACTTGTCAGATACATAGAAAAACAATCTATTAATGCCCCTCAAACATTGCAAACAAATCAATTGTCTCAAAGGGAATCAATTGATTCCCCAACCAGTCCTGGATCTAGTAGAAGATCCAAGAAGAAATCAGTGACAGTAAACTCTAAGAATGTGGAAAAGGGACCAAAGACTTCCACTCCTGGGACACAGAGCTCCACCACACCATGTTATCAATCTTGCATTGGTAGCTACAATACGAAGATAGAATATGAGGTGGTTTCAGGGGAAGTCTAAATGACGGATGTTGGGAAAACGTTTGTGAATAGGTTGAAGGAATCATTCCTTCAACGATTCAAAGGCCATCTACATTTTCCATTCTCAAAGTTGCTCATGCACCTTAAAAAATAAATTATCCATGACATGGAGACTGATTTTGGTACAGTTTGTTCTGTAAAGAAGATAAAGCTACAAATGTCTCAAAACTGCAAGAGATTTTGGTGCAACCAAACAAAGAAGATAAAAAAATCCCTCCCGAGCTAAGGCAGAAAAAAAGGCCAATGGATGTAAGTATGAAAGTATGGAGAGAGCTTGTAAAAGCATATGAGAAGTTTGATGCACAGAGGAAGTCCGGTGAGGAGAGTATGTAGGTATTTGAATTTTCTCATAAGATTATATCAAATTTATTAAACGATATTTAAATTTTATTTGTGCATAGTTAAATTGAATTAATATATGTTTCAGGACAAGGCCCCCAAAGCTAGGCTTGAGAAGCTTCATGCCACGCATCATAGTGGCCAGAAAGGTTTATAGGCCTTGATCTATACATTTGTAAGTATATTTAATATGTTAAATGATATTTTTTTTTGTTGGAAAAAGTAAATGATTGCATATTAATTAGTTTAACTAGTCCATGTGCCATGTTTTGACAGGAGGAGAAATATGGCCACCATCCAAAGCAATTTGAAAATAATATGTTACAAAATAATAAGTGGAACGATTTTGTAATCTGGATGGAGAATGAGGTATCAATAGTTGAGTTTCAATAACTCAGTTGGATATTGTTGTGTTAATATGTCAATTTTCATATCTTGTGTTGAGTTGTTTATTGATGCATAGGATGAGTAAATAGAGCTCAAATCTTATGATTACAATTTATGTGCATAAATAAATAGTAGAAGGATGTAGATGAACTCAATTCATCCTACTTTATGCCTCTTGGCAGGCATTCCTCTTGAATCTCTAATATCAGGTGCTCGAGACTTCCCTGTAGCTTTTACCTTTCGTTGCCACCTTTTCTCTTCACTGTGAGACTCGTCTCCTTTTTCTTTATATGCATTTCTAGCTTCGACTTCTAATTCATCCCCTATTTTACCTTCCTCCTCTTTAGAATCTTCTTCTTCTTCTTTGTCCTCCTCTGACTCCACAAGAGATTCATCTTCTGAACCTTCCTCATCTGATTTTGATTCCTCTTCTACATCAGAGGGTTCATAACCTTGATCTCACTCTTCTAAATTATCAGAATTAGAATCACTAGCTTCCATATTCAAAATTTCACAACCGCCATCTTCAAAAAATTTATCTAGATCATCAGTAATATTCTTCAAAATTGGCCGCCAGTTCAAGTTCATTCTGCTTTCATAATACTTTATATCCATGGAGTTCAACCATCCCTTGATGCCATCAAGTGAAGATTGAGGAATGGCGTACATGCGGAGTACATCCCGCTTGAAGTCTTTGAAAACAATAGCCATATCAAATTCCTTTTTCCCAAGTCATACTCTTTCAAGGTTAACAATCTCAATCTCACTAATAACAATTACTAAGAAAGGTAATTCTAACAAATCTACCAAACAATTTACCGTAGGAACAATAAAAGTAGAGGCTTTGAAAGGAACTCCATGAAAACCAAGCTCTCTAAATGGTATATCAAACTCTAGTTCAAAATATTTTAGATGAGGCTGCTCCTATATAAGATCTCTTACTCGCTTTGACAAATCCTTGAGACTTTGTATTGATTTTATTTTTCTTGTCCCTCTCTTGCTGTTCTTCCTCAATTTCATCAGAATCATACATTGACCTTCTTTCCCCTCCTAAAGTTTGGACCACATCCATTACCTCCACATAAAACTGGACATCCTTTGTCTTCTTGGTTCCCACGCCATGATATGGTTATGCAAATGAAAATGAAGCAAAGTAATCATCTCCTTCTCCACTGGTTGGAAGAATGCATGCTTAATGTTTTGATACATGATATCAACTCTCTCTTCTAATCTCATGGTTGAATACCGAAATCCAGTATGGTGAGCCTCTAGAGTTTCAGTCATCTTTCTTCCTCTTCCACCAAATGCTAGCCTGATCCACATGTCTGCCAACCTAATTGGATTTGTTTTTTGAAAGCTGAAGTTTCTCCTGAGTCACCAATGTAGCTCTCTTTTCCTTTTCAGACTCTTTCATTGCTAGAGATCGTCTCTGGGATTTAATCATCTGTACCACATGGTTGATGTGCTTTGAATCCTTTCATCTAAAGGAAATTTTCTTAACATAAATACTGCTAGGGAATTTCAATGTTGCCATTGTAGTTGGCATTAAAGTTGGTACCTGCAACATTGAAAATTATCCTTATATAAGAATTCCCTCCATCTTGTTGGCTTGTAACACTCTTGATGGTGGCTATATGAAATCTAATTCTGATTCCTCCTCTACATCAAGGGGTTCATAACCTTGATCTCACTCTTCTAAATTATCAGAATCATAATCACTAGATTCCATATTCAAAAATTCCCAACCACCATCTTCAAAAAATTTATCTAGATCATTAGTAATACTCTTCAAAATTGGCCACCAGTTCAAGTTCATTATGCTTTCATAATACTTTATATCCATGGAGTTCAACCATCCCTTGATGCCATCAAGCAAAGATTGAGGAATGGTGTACATGCAGAGTACATCCCGCTTGAAGTCTTTGAAAACAATAGCCATATCAAATGCCTTTTTCCCAAGTCATACTCTCTCAAGGTTAACAATCTCCTTCTCACTAATAGCGATTACTAAGAAAGGTAATTCCACCAACTCTACCAAAAAGTTTACCGTAGGAACAATAAAAGTAGAGGCTTTGAAAGGAACTCTATGAAAATGAAGCTCTCTAAATGGTATATCAAACTCTAGTTAAAAATATTTTAGACGAGGCTGCTCCCATATAAGCTCTCTTACTCGCTTTGACAAATACTCTAAACTCTATATTGATTTTATTTTTCTTGTCCCTCTCTTGCTGTTCTTCCTCAATTTCACCAGGATCATACATTAACCTTCTTGCCCCTCCTAAAGTTTGGACCACATCCATTACCTCCACATAAAACTAGACATCCTTGGTCTTCTTGGTTCCCACACCATGATATGGTTATGCAAATGAAAATGAAGCAAAGTAATCATCCCCTTCTCCACTGGTTGGAAGAATGCATGCTTAATGTTTTGATACATGATATCAGCTCTCTATTCTGCTCTCATGATTGAATACCGAAATCTAGTATGGTGGGCCTCCAGAGTTCCAATCATCTTTCTTCCTCTTCCACCAAGTGTTGGCCTGATCCACACGTCTGCTAGCTTAATTGGATTTGTTTTTGAAAGTTGAAGTTTCTCCTGAGTCACCAATGTAGCTCTCTCTGCCTTTTCAGACTCTTTCATTACTAGAGATTGTCTCTAGGATTTAATCATCTGTACCACATGGTTGATGTGCTTTGAATCCTTTCATCTAAAGGAAATTTCCTTAACATAAATACTGCTAGGGAATTTCAATGTTGCCATTGTAGTTGGCATTAAAGCTGGTACCTGCAACATTGAATATTATCCTTATATAAGAATTCCCTCCATCTTGTTGGCTTGTAACACTCTTGATGGTGGCTACATGAAATCTTATTCTGATTCCTCCTCTACATCAGAGGGTTCATAACCTTGATCTCATTCTTCTGAATTATCAGAATCTAAATCACTAGATTCCATATTCAAAAATTCCCAACCACCATCTTCAAAAAATTTATTTGGATCATTAGTAACACTCTTCAAAATTGGCCACCAATTCAAGTTCATTTTGCTTTCATAATACTTTATATGGAGTTTAGCCATCCCTTGATGCCATCTAGCGAAGATTGAGGAATGGCGCCAATGCAGAGTACATCCTGCTTGAAGTCTTTGAAAATAGTAGTCATATCAAATGCATTTTTCCCAAGTCATACTCTCTCAAGGTTAACAATCTCAATCTCAAGTATTAGCTAGGGAATTTGAAATTTTATTATGGTATGTGCACTTTGATATGATGTAATACGATTATGGTTTCATCTCATATGTTGTAATATTAGATATATAACAGAAAAATAAATTATTGTATGAAATAAATAATTAATTTTCATTCTAAATGTTTTTCTTTTGCAAAACATGGGTCTTTCAAAAGATCAAGATGATCCTCAACATGATGTAGATCCACAAAATATTGGTTCTCCCTGTACAAATCACATGGTAGAAGATGATGATGACAAAGATGTGGAAGACACCGAGGTTGATGACAATGATGATGACGATGACGACGACAATGATGATGATGATCACGATGGTGATGATAATGATGAGACAGTTGGTGATAGTAACTAGTGACTTTCATGATCATGTAGACTGCATCATGGATCATTGTTGATATATCGTTATGATGACTCTTTTCATGGTTACTATCATATGTATCATTTTCATGGCCTACAGTACTATATTATTGAGTTGTGTCATATTGACATGTATCATTTTCAATTTTTCACTATATCATTTGGACATGTATCATCTTGACTTGTATCAGTTTGAGTTACATAATTTATCAATTTTATTTATATCATTTGTACATGTATCATTTTCACTTATGTTGATTGTTGGACGTATCATTTTGACATGTTTTTGATGTACTGACATATTTGAATTTTACTTATTTTAGTTATATATGATGACGATCTTATCAGTATTGACTTGTCAATTTATATATATTAAAAAAAGATGAATTTTGGATAGATATTTATTACATATGATGAAAGGTAAAATTAATGCTTGGCACCTCTAGGACGTAATTGAAAGTTTTACGGTGAGCCACATTAAAAGAGGTGGTAATGTGGATGCGAATATTGTCTTATCTAAATAGGCTTCAAATTTTGGTGAAACAAGGGGAATTTAGGTTGAAGGATTTAGAGGTGTTAAGTTAGCGGTAAATGCCTAAAAAGAACAAGGTGGTGAAGTGAGTAGGTTTGACATGACAAGTGAAGGCAGAGGTGGCGGGCAGTGGTGAAGTAGTACTTTATTAATAGAAAGTGTGGGCAATACAAGATGGTGTTAAATGCAAGCCCTCGATTAAGATGTGTTAATTGCATTTGGAAAGGGTCGAGAAAAAATCTGCAACAAACTTTGGTGGTGGTGGAACTCAAGAGAAATGGAAGCCAATTTCACCTTCCGGTCACAAAGATCTTTGGACCCGTTTTATGGAGAGGCATTCAGAAAATGACTGTAGGGCCTTTTCCTTGTTCATGACGAGCAGCTAGTGCAGTGTGCAAAAATGATTTGTGGCAGAGATTTTGGCTATTTGACACAAAAATATCGAACCAACATGGATGTTTACTCCTTAATTGCACCATGGGGCTTGGATTTAGGTGAACCGGAGGAAATGGTGAGGATGGTGATGTAGAAAATTGTGCATGAAGATTTTTCTGGTAGGCATGGAGTCCATTCTTGAATGGGTGGTTCCAGGTGTAGGTTTAGATTATTCTGAAGGATTGGTAGATGATGAAATTGAGGAGCTCTATGGGAGACTGGGGCTCAATCCCTTTATTTGTTGGCCCGAAGGAAAATACAAAGCTTGTTGCCGCGAGGAAGCGTGTTTGGGATGGAAAGCACTCAAACTCTTCATCGAACACTAGGATGGAAAGTGCCAGAAGAAGTTGGGGAAGCGACGGAAGAAGAAACCTCTGAAGGAGATAGCCAAGTGTTTGTTGGGTTTGGGTGGAGCTCGTTAAGACTAGTTGTGTTTGTCTGTGTTTGATTTTGTTGTATTAAAGTGTGTAACTTTGAACACTGTTAATGGTGGTTATTTTTTGTAAGGATTTTATTGGTAAATAGTTACGGGGTTTATTTAATGTTTTACTCTACACATTAAGGTGCCTTTTGTTTTAGTTGTTTGCTATAGAATTTTGGTGGGTAATGACACTGAACAATAGATGTACTTTTTTTTATCTTTACAAGCAATACAAAAATTTTGTGGGTAATTGTCTTGTTATTTAACCATATGAGTTAAATAATTAAATTACTTTGTCTATAATCATATGAGTTATTTAAGAGGCACAATATATTTAACTAATTAAATTGAAATTATTTAAGAGGCATGATATGTTTAACTAATTAAATTGAAATAAAACATATTAAATTAATAAAATGAAGCAAAACAAGAAGCATTTTTAGAAGCAAAAAAGGAAGCAAAACAAGAAGCATTTTTAGATGAAAAAAAGGAATCAACAATGGAAGCAAAATTAGAAGCAATCTTGGAAGAAAAATTGGAAGCAAAACCGGAAGCAAATGTGGAAGCAAAATTGGAAGAAAACTAGGAAGCAAAACTGGAAGCAAAAGGGGAAGCAAAACTGGAAGCAAAATTGAAAGCAAAACCAAAAGCAAAACTGGAAGCCTAATTAGGTGCTAATTTAGGCTCTATTTCTGACGCTATTTGTTGGTGCTATTTTAGGCGTAAATAGAGGTGCTATTTTTGGCACTATTTCATGGCACTATTTTAGGCACTAACGGGGGCACTATGATTTTTCAGCGTTGATTCCAACGCTAATTCTAACGTTAATTCCGGTGCCAAATTTGGCTTAAACGTCGGCGCCAAGATGATCATGCCTATTTGTGTCGAGTTTGGCGCTGGCCAGCTCGCCCAATTAGTGGACTAAAATACACTGAAATCTGGCACTATCTTAGGCGCTATTTTCTTGTTCTACTATAGTGGTAGGTGCAAAAAAGAGGCTATCATGCAAACTGAATGATACTCTTACAAAGGCCCCCAAAGGTTTGCACTACAAAAAATCCCTGTGATTAGCTCCCTTTTTTGCTTCCACCCATTGTTTTAATGAATTTTTCTCCAATTTTTTTGAAAAAGTTAGCCTATTTATTGGGATGGCACTATTTTTGGTGTTTTTTGCACCTAAATTAGCACCCAGATTAGTGCCTAAATTAGCACCTACATTAGCGCCTAATTTAATGCCTAATTTAGCGCCTACTTTAGAGCTTGCTTTAGTGCCTAATTATTTTGATCTAGTAGGGATTAAGGGTTAAGGGATTAGGGGTGGTGGAACCCTCAAAATTTAGTTCCATGGCCACATGTAATTGCTCATAACTTGTTGCCACAAGGGTTTAGGTTTTATGTCTTTTATCCACACTTGCAAGCTTTGATTATCTATGGTGTTAAGTTGCTTGTAATCTCTTGTTGACCTATTATTTCTGATTATCAGTTGCGTTAGTAACATCTTATGACATTTATTCCCATTGTTCAATCGGCCCCAATGCCTAGGTTACTCGTCTCACATATCTTTGGTTGGTTCATGATTTATTTTCTAGGTCAAGGAACCTTTTGATATAAATTTTTTTATGATCTATCATGCCTAGGAGTCCCCTCCTTTAAAAACAAATTATGCCCACGTGCGTTTAAAATCACTTAAGTCTCACCACTAGCGGTCTATCGCTCATCGCGTGTCTACTTTAAATTGCCCATGTCCAAGGAGCGATGAGCGATATACTATTCTCCTAACCATTTGGTGTCCATCGCTCATCACATGTTGTATCATCACCATCGAGAGGCTACCCCCAATGAGCAATGCAGTTATGTTTTTAATTCATCATTGGCGATCAAAGTTATCGCTGGTTACTTCATGCTTCACTAAAGGGAACCACCCCATCATGTGAGATTGGGGCATCGCGAGTTAAGTCTGCAAGGAAGAATGTCAACATGTGATTAGTGATGTGATTGGGTTTGTGGCTCAGATTCATTCATGATCAAGATCAACGGTCGATATCTCATCATTGGCTTCATTACCATCATTGGCTTCGTTCGTTGGCCAAAAGTGTACTAAGAGACTGACACCCTCTTAAGGCTCAAAACCTACACTTTTGAGACCTAACAAGGGGTTAAGGTTTGAGGGATTAAGGATCAAAAGATAAGGGATTTGGTGCTTAGGAATTAGGTAGTTTAATGGTTAATGGCTTAGGGATTATGGTTGATATTATGTAGTCTCTATATAAACTTTGATAAAAAATAATAAAGGTATGAGTGGAAGGATGTACCAAAACTTTGTTGGTGTAACTTTTGAGCTTATGAATGAAATAGAACATCTTATTATAAAAGATTCTCCATGATTGTGTTATCATTCTGTATTTTTCTTATGTTTTCCATACTTATTTCTTCTTATATTTGAATGAAAATTAGTTATTGAGCCTCAATATTGTGCTTATGTGAATGAATATGATGATACAATAAAACATTTACTGTGGATGTTTTCAGTTACATGTTCAAAATTATGTTCAACATAAAAATGGAAATTATTTTTAAAAATAATAGAGTTAACAAAGTTGCTTATTTAAATAATTGTGAGTTATGTGCATTAATATTTTATTAACTTTTGTGTTTTCACAAACATATGTTGATACAAAATGAATGGAAGAAGCATCCAAGTAATCTTAATTTTTTCTGCCAACAATTCATACCAAAGATTGAACAATTTAAGGATATTGCAATAGGTAATTTGTATCAACACAAATAATATCACTGAAGCATTTCAAAGTTTAGGCCATAAGAATCATCATTTTTCAAACATGGATTGCAAATAATTCTAAAAATTTAGAAGTCTTGGTCATTAAAATTATTTTCTACTACAATGTCATCCAGTGTATCATTGCCAATGTTCACATGTTCTTTCAAGTATTTAATATTATCATCATCCTCATCTTGACTTGCATCATCTTCATCATCATTAAAATTTGACTGTAAACCATCTATATGGTTACCAAATGTATTTGGATCATCATTTTCTATACCATCCATATTGTTGTCTTTCATAACATCATCTAACTCTTGATTGTTGTCTTCTTGTTCTTGAACATAACCATCTTCAACATCATCATGGATGTCAATTTCTTTGATGTTTTCTAATCCCTCTCTCTTATTTTGTTGGCCATCATTGTTTTGATTAGTATCCACTAATGCATCGTCAAATACATGCCTTAATCTTGGATCACAATGTATGACAAATATTCATTTCAGGTCCAAAATATTTTCATAGAAAAATACTTGCACATGAACGACATACATATATTAGATGTATGTTATAACAATTTTATTGATTAATAAACATGTGTATATATTCGCAATAAACTATGAATTAATAGATCAATGATCACTACCACTTCTTGTTTGAGTTAAAGAAATACTTGCTCATAATGAATTGGTAGAACATAAGGCTCTTTATCCTTCAGTAGGAACCATGAGGAATCTATAGAAAACAATCCACTATGGGTATCATGTTTTTGTGTCCTCTCAAATGCTTCATACCATCTACACTTAAAAATACAACATTTAAAAGAGCGGTAATCCAACTCAATAATTTCTTGTATTTTCCCAACATATTGTAGATTCCCTTCAATTATATTCTTATCTTTTGAGCTTGATCAACTGGATTGCTTGAAGTCAACCATGATGCCACAATCGAAGGATCGTCTCTTTACATCTACACTTTCTACATGATAATATCAAGCATATGCCCACATTGTTGGATATTTCCTCGCCTATGAAAGACCATTTATTTCAATGAAAACAAATATAATGACGAATATTAAAATAGTTAATAGTGTCAAAACTGTAAGGAAACAAAATTTTGTAAAATTCCAATTGTACCTTTCTTTCACATCCTCTAGACATGTTGATTTCATCTTCTTTTATGTTTGAATCTATACCTATATCTTCTATTTGATTTTGAATTTGTTCAGTAACCCATTCTAGTGTGCAATCTTTGCCCCATTCCTCAAGCAGATCAGTGGGAAGTGGAGTATTCCTTGGGTTCGATCTTTTAAACTATCTCATTGCTTCTAACACTTCTCTCTTTTTATCATACAAATCAATCCATTTATTCATAAAGTCCATGTGGTACAAAATGAACTTGTCAAGTATAACACTTTCATCTACACCTATTACATGTCAACATGTTTATTTCAAATTCCAAATGTCATGCTATTAATTTGAAAAATAAATTACAAAGTAAATTAATGATTGCAAGAAAAAAACCACACTGACCATGAATTTAATTACTAATTTCTACTTGAACACCATTAGATTGTGGTTTTTCTCCATCAATAATATCTGATGCTTGTTCTTCATCCTAGAAGCATGGCCCATCTTCAAAATCCTTACCAAGGAATTCACACAGGAAGAACAATGCTTCATTCAATACATACCCTTTATCCATGCAACCCTCTGGATGTGCCTTTTATTAGACATATCTTTTTAGAGTTTTCATATACCTCTCAAAGAAAAACATCCACTTTGTTGATACAACACCTGCCAATTCAATGTCATCGACTAGGTGTATAATTAAATGGACTTGTAGGTCCACGAAACTTGTAGGGAGATCCCTCTCAAATACACATACAATTTTTGCAATTTCCTTCTTCCATTTTGGCACTTCACATTTGTGGATCTCTTTGGAGGTCACCCACCTAATATAAGAATAGTAAATTAGTATGAACTTTTAGTAAAAAATTAAAATGCAATATAATATCTCTATGTCTCTTACACATGAACATTTCATATAACCACATACCTTATAAATGTTGACAATCAACTTATGGCATTCCTTAAGTCAACTGTAAGACAAGAATTCCCCCCTAATTGCCAATGGCATGATATGCTATCAAACACATTTATGAAAAGGTCATTAGTAATTTTTTCTCACACAAAAAAATATCAAAATATATTTAGTACTTAATCAATGTTACCAACAAATGTTAAATGATGATATATAATACCTTCATAAAATTATGAAAATAATGTGTTTTAAATCATGTGATATGTCCATCAATTGTAAAAGCTTTAGCCAATGATGACCCATAGCCGGTAGGTGTCCTTATTGAATGGATGACATTTTTTAGTTGGTCTAGCTCTTTTTTTTTCAAAATCCATGGAGCTTCTGCATATGTTTCATTTTCCCTATTTGGCCACAGTTTGTTTCTATCAATTTTGGTACACGAAAGAGCAATATCTCTCCTTGAAGACAAGGTTTACTTCTCTTTGCCTAATATAAGTCGAAATATAAAATTTGGGACATTTTTGAAGATGTGCATGGGTTCTAATAGGTGAGATATTTATAGATCCTTCCAATAAGGGAGCTCATAAAATATGGATTTCCTTTTCATTCCTTATGGCATATTAACTACAACTTGTTCTGGTTCTTCAATTAAATCACCCTAATAAAAAAATCCTCCCAAGCTTTCAATTCAGAATTTTCATACTTCTTAATCCAATCACCTAGACCCATAATCATGGGAGGGCCTCTATTTTCAAATTTTCCATCAAATTGATTCTTTAGGCGATTTCTAAACTTATGATCTAGTGGTAGAAAAACCCTGTTATTTGTGTAAATAAATTTATGTAGATATTTAGAATACTGCTCTTGAAATTGTTTTGCACATCTTGGACATGCAAATATCCCCTTTGTTTGAAGCCTTACAATTCAATAAGTAATATTAATAACATCAAAAAAATAGTATTAAACTAAGTATGAAAGTTGGGATGAAAATAAATTATGAGTGTAAATACGTAAATATTTTATCTTACTAGAACAAACACCAAGTCCTGGGAAATCATGAATAGTCCAACATAGCACACCATACAACATGAAGGACCTATTTGATGGAGGATGTGATATGTCATACATTCTTATGCATTTCCATAGCGGTTGCATCTCATCAATAAAAGGTGCAAGAAAAACATCCACGTTTTTAACTTGATGTTTTCCCGAAACAATGAGAGTCGGCATAAGGAGCTCCTTTCTAACAATCATCCATGGGGGAATATTGTATGCTATCAATCCAACTAGACAAAAACTATAATTTGAGCTCAGGAAAGAGAATATCCATCAATTGCAAGACCAAACATGATACTACGGGGTTCATCTTTGAATTTTCTCGGTCATTTTTCCTCTATATGTTTCATTGCTTTGGAATCGGCTAGAATTTGCATGAATCCATCTTTACTCCTGTTCTTGCATTCTAGTTCATCAATTGTGCAAGTGAATTGGAACGAAACATTCTTTGAAGTCTAGGTATAATTGGAATGTGACGTAAAACCTTCTTTGGTACTGTAGGACCTTGTACATCTGTATGATATCTCTTCTCTTTGCACAAAGGGAATTCTACCTTGTTTTTATATTCATCTCTATATAAAACACAATCATTTTTACATGAATGAATTTTCTTATATTCAATCCCCAACTCAACCAACAATAGACGTGCCTCTCTGCAAGTTGATGGAAACACATTCTCTTCAAGGAATATTTTAGTTTTTAGTGCCCTGTAAGATTGCCAGAGATTAAATCAATTGAATGTTTGACTTATGATGAGCATGTTTGATATGTCAATCTATACTAGGACTGTTTATACACAATACATGGTTTTAAAATCCCCTTAAAGAAATATAAATGAAGTTGATGAATGTTTATGAGTTATGTACACCAATTGACAATGCAAAGTAAGAAATAGATTTCAACTCACCTCAGCAGGGTAGTGAATCCTTTGTTTGGCCAACCAAATAGTGACTTGATTTCTAATAATATTAATGTGCATGCCAGTTTTGAGGTTCTACTCGCACCCGATTTGAACACGGGTGTCTTCGTTTCTTGCTGGATGGAGTCTTTCAAGTTGTTATCATCAACATTATTTTGGAGGTAATTACCCCTACTATCATCGTTACTGTCAACCATATGATCATTACTGTCATCATTGTTTCCATCCCCAAAGAAACCTGCAAGAATTTAATTCAATCCTTCTTCATGCATTGCATTTTCACTATCATGATCATCATCATTAAGGCTAGGTTGCATGTCATTAGTGTATGCGGATCTCATCAGCTCTTCAAATTTCTTAGCTGGTAGTATTCTCTTCAAACTTGCTCTTTTCACCCTGGTATTGTTTAAAGGATGGTTTGGATCATCTCGTCCAAATCTTAATAACCCAGTTGGATCTTGGGTATTAGTATGTGTTTCATCAACATCTTCTACCTATCAACAAACCAAGTATTATTTAATATTTGGAAACAATTGGATAAATCATAAATGTATCAATTTAAAAGAAATATAATCAAATATGGCTTAAAATTTTTTAAAAAATATTGTATGAACATATATACATCAATTGAATAATGGAACATTATTTTATAGACTACCTTTTTTATACAATAATTTAAATAAAACACAATTTTGAAAACATAGTTTATAAAACATATGTCCACACTCATTTATTATTCTTTGGTTTTCTACCCTTATGACCATCCTTAGGGAGACCTTGTTCTTCCCTTTTCTTTCATGCAAGAATGTGTTTTAAGAAGGGGTAATCAATCAATAACTCATCCCAATGGTAAGGTCCATAACATCCTCAACCATTATCAATCTATCAACCTCTCTTTCCATATCTCCATCTTTATCATTTATAACTTCAATAAATTGACAATTTGGTCTTACAGTAGGGTCCCTTCCCTAACTACTATTTATATATCCTGCAATATTTTTGTGTGTGTATGCACGTCCATCTATATTGATAAGATGACCTCTATTCATTTATTTTCCACTTTCCAATTGGAGATGGTGTATATACATATTCGAATTTAGACCATATGATGACATGCTAGGCTTATATTCTGCTAGCCTTCTCCATTAACCACTGTAATATAATGGACCATAATATGGTATTAATTTCCTAGTGGTTTGTTTTGAATTGTTTCTATGTTTAGATCCCACATGTACATTTTGAACAATAAAGAGGCCTAGATTCGCTCCATGAATATTGGAGGGTTGTATCATGTAGCTATATCCCCAAAATTGAAACACCTCGTACACTCTAGGTAGTTTTTGATCACTAGGCCAAGTGCAATATAGTCGATGATCAAATGTCTCTTTGTAAATTGATCTCAAACTCAAGGGAAAGTCATCATATCCATCACATTCATTCTTATAGGGTATGTAGTCCACCTTCCCCTTGTCTTTAAGCAAATTATGCATCTTTAAACTGATTCTTGTTTTGTTACTTGTTTTCATCAATTCCTCATCTTCTAATTTGGTATATTGGCACATATTTTTGTTAGATGTATCATCTGATAAATGGTTATTGCCCTCTAGGCTGGAAGTTGGTGATCCAGAAAACTTTAAACCAAGAACTTTATCCTGCAAGTATACATTAAGAAACAAATTAGGTATTTAAATAATATAAAACAATGTTTAAACGAAGTATACATGTTATTTATATCAAATTGGAAAATTCCTTACCACAATTCCTATTGGATTTGAATCGATTGTAGGAGGCATACTACCGACTAGAAGCTCATCATATATGTAATATATTTATACAATCACTCATTTGAATTGTTTCTTTCCATGACATACAAACCATCCACAAACGACAATTTTCTCAAAGTATTCATCCCATGTACTATAGTCCCAACCAATCTCTTGTTCAATGCAATATTTTGTTGTGTCTACATGATCCATTTTCATATCGTTTCCCACCCACTGTCCTCTATGTGATTTAATAGTTTTAGGTCCACTTCCACATACATATCTTGTTCTTTTTCTAGTTGAATGCTCAGGCTCTGCATTTGCTCCAATCTCCATCTAAAATAATCAACAACATGCATTAATTTATGTCAAGATTGGATAATACATTATAAATTTCAATAATATTGTGAAAAAAGATGGACGTATCACAAAATGCCATCAGATCATTTTTCCTAAGTTAAGTCAAAATTTGAGTACCTGATGTCCCGCTTTATTCGTTGTGTCCTCATTTGATATAACACAGTCTATTTCCATGGCCTCATCTCGTCCCTATAATACACAACATAGTAAATAATGTTTAGTACACCAATTATATGATTTCAATGAATATGCTATCCAACACAAAACCTCACTTTAGTCATATATTTGACACATTGATAACATGTTTTGGCCATCCTAATTTTCAAACCTTTCCCTTTATCCTAGAATCACATTTAATCACCATTCTTGTGCATTTTTAACCAATAAGTTTGACCTCAGAGGCCTCATGGACAAAAAAATGACTTTATCTCCTCCATGTTGTAGCATTGGTGAATTCATAAACACCCACCTCCTTTGGTTGAGGTTGCTTTCTCTTCTTACCTCTACTGTATCTGCAAATTCCATTGTCATATCAATTTCCACCCACTTTCGTCTCTATGATTTAGTAGTTCTACGCCATCCATGTCCTCTCTCCATGACCTTCTCTGGATCCTGTAATACACAACAATGACAATAGTCACATAACAATTGTGCACCAAGAAAATATTGTTGAAATTAGCTTGTTAATATGCTCACTTTTCATTAAGATGCACTATGAAAAACAAAATAGGACATTGCAACATTTTTCTCTTATAAAAAAGTTTACACACATAATCTTGACAACTAGAGCTAAAATATTATGATTACAAGATGACTACAAATGCACATCAAAAAGACATTTATTTACAAGCTGACTACAAATAAAACCTATTACTAACAATTTTAGCTGAACATCCCTTCCATGGTCCCTTGTTATCCTAGATGAAAGAAAACGTGTTACTAATAATTTTAGTTGGTTCTCTATCTTACACTTCTTCCACAAATTCATTAAAATCATAGATATTTTCTCTTTGAAAACTAGATATTGGATTCCTTATTCTTGATTGAAACCTACCTTACATTGGA
Organism: Sequoia sempervirens; assembly: GCA_007258455.2. Classification (NCBI taxonomy): domain Eukaryota; kingdom Viridiplantae; phylum Streptophyta; class Pinopsida; order Cupressales; family Cupressaceae; genus Sequoia; species Sequoia sempervirens. The sequence continues at coordinate 38,351 of VDFB02105238.1, read as the reverse complement.
TAGTGTGAGAATATTTATCTTAGATAAGATCCAAAACTTTAATTCTTATTTTTTTATTTTTCATGATTGGTCTTTATCCTCCATAGAGGCCGTGGTGAAAGTAGTTGGCTTGGTTATGTAGAAATCCCCTCATCAAATAAAAGCCAACAAATATTTACAAATGGCTCAACCCATATAAGAATTAACAATTTACTACAACTTTAATGAAAGATTGATGCATAGCATGACCTACTTCATGTTGTATGGAAATCATATTTGTAGCCTAATATGTTATGTTTTCATAATTAGTATTGCATGAAAGTCTAGCCACTAGCTAAAACCTTTGAAATCTTGATTGATTTAGCTAGCATGTCTATCTTCATTAACCAAGAGAAGGCATGAGATCTGAATTTATTTGTTTGATAGGTAAAAGAGTTTGGTTTTCAAGTTACTAAAACACAATACAATTTTTTTTAAGTTCCATCAAATTATGTTTTTATTATGTAAAGTTTCGAGGATGTATCCATTTTTTTCCAAGCTATTTGGTGGTATGTTTTTGTCACACTAGATTCCAATGTTATAAAACCCTTACTACTTAAACATTTACCTCAATTCCAAATATTTGCATGAGGAACATTTTGGTTTGGCACAACTAGGCACTAAATTAGGCGCACTTTATGCCACCTTTGGCGCCCCAAAGAGATTACATTTAGGGCTGAAAGTCGGTGCTAAATTTGGTGTTAAAACATACCACACAACAAAAAAAACACAAAAAAAAACTTTCATAACTTGACAAAAAATTAAAAATTCCCGCCTACACTAGAGTTTTATTTTGTTCGCCCAGTTTAACTTTCATACTGGGTCTTTTATGGACTCTGTCACATAGAATTTTACATGATCCATTAGATATCTAGTTTCAAATAATTGGATACAAAAATCTATCAAATGACATGTGTATCTTCCACGTACATTGGTTTAGGGCTTCAAAATGGGCCATATCTAGTAAAACTACAGTTCGCTAAAACAAATATTCCAAATGTAATCAGTCTAGACACAAAAAGCTGGAATATTCTTGGTAAACACATTTTTGATGTTTTTGTTCAAGTATGTGTAACCCACTTTCTAATGGTTTGATTTCTATTTCCTTTTATGCATTATTTACTTTTCTAATGGGTTACAAATTATTTTATGCATTTTTTCCTTTTATGGTCCTTTGCTTTTTGAAAATGGTAAATGTTGTACGACGTCAAATACATTAGTCTGACAATCATAATGCATGCAATCTCAATCAATTTTTTTATTTTCTTCTAGATAAATACTACCTCTACATAATACCTCGATTCTGCAAAAATCGAGTTTTATTTTTTTGTGGCTTACTTTCATACCACAAAACAAAACTTTCATACCACAAACTAGATGGAAAATTTCATACTTGGCAGTGTGTACTTCGTTTGCCTCCACAGAATGGACGAAAATAATTTTCCCTAGGTCACCTCAAAATGTCAAGCAATAGAGGGAAGGGAGCAAAGGGAGCAGACTCTGGCCAAATGAGGTAATTCATTGTCAATTTATAGATTTGTAAATGTTTCCATTATTTCTTTGATTTTAGTTTTTTATTTCTAAATTTAAAAGAAGAAATTTATTTTTTATATATATGTATATAGGGACATGAGACTGACAAAGATAAAGAGGCATTAGATTCCATATTGGGGGTAGAGGCAGTGAAAAAATTGGATGGTGTGGACTTGACAGTGCTTGCCAAATACATAGAAAAATGATCTAGTAAAGCTCCTAAAACATTGCAACCAAATCAACCGTTCAAAGGGAGTCAATTGATTCCTCAACCGGTCCTAGATTGAGCAAAAGCTCCAAGAGGAAATCAATAATAATAAGCTCTAAGAATGTGGAACAGGGGGCAAAGACTTCCAATGTCCCAGCCACTCCTGGGACACATACTTCTTCCACCACGCCATGTTCTGCATCTTGCATTGCTAGCTATGATACCAAGATAGAATACAATGTGGTTTTAGGGGAAGTTCGAATGGAAGATGCTGGAAAAATGTTTGTGACTAGGTTGAAGGAATCATACCTTCAACGATTCAAAGAGCATCTATATTTTCCATTCTCAAAGATACCCATGCACTTGTAAAAATAAATTATCTATGACATGGAGACTGAATTTGGCACAAGTTGGTTTGTAAATAAGATAAAGCTACAAATGTCTCAAAACTACAAGAGATTTCGGTGCAACCAAACAAAGAAGATAAAAAACTCCCTCCCGAGCTAAGTCTCAAAAAAAGGCCAATTAATGGAAGTGTGAAAGTATGGTAAAAGCTTGTAAAAGCATATGAGAAGTCTGATGCAAAGAGGAAGTCTGGTGAGGAGAGTACGCAAGTATTTGAATTTGCTCATAAGCTTGTATAAAATTTATTAAATTTTTTTAAAATTTTATTTGTGCATAGTTAAATTGAATTAGTATATGTTTCAGGACAAGGCCTCCAAGGCTAGGCTTGAAAAACTTCGTGCCACGCATCACAGTGGTCGGAAAGGTTTATAGGCCTTGATTTGTACATTTGTAAGTATATTTAATATGTTGAATGATTTTTTTTTTATTTCCTAGGAAAAAGTAAATGATTGCATATTAATTAGTTTAACTAGTCCATGTGCCATGTTTTGACAGGAGGAGAAATATGGTCGACATCCAAAGAAATTTGAAAAGGAAATTTTACAAATAAAAAAGTGGACTGATTTTTTAATTTGGATGGAGAACAAGGTATCAATAGTTGACTTTCAATAACTTAGTTGGATATTGTTGTGTTAATATGTCAATTTGCATTTCTTGTGTTGAGTTGTTTATTGATGCGTAGGATGAGTTCTAAAGTGCTTCTCTATTGGCCCTAGATCCCACTCAATTGTACCATTATTTCATGTCAAGGAAAAAAAATTAGTTTGCCTTAAAGGGCAGTGGGTGACATTCATGCCTTATTTTCATTGCATCTTTTAATTAATGACCATGGTATTTTAATATCTCTTCAGTGTCCTCAGTTAATTTATGAGTTGTATCATTTGAGTAACTTAGTCCCATGTTGATTTGATTTATCTTCTTTTCTCTCAAACATGGTATCTCAAGGAGTGCTTCCTTGGTATCTCAAGTTGTGCTTCCTTGAATTCATGTTGCCATTCTACTAAGTGATCCACATGCATCTTCGTCATCCTCCCTCATGATGCTGCCATTCTTTTAACATGTAAGAATGTTTTGATGCATCTTGATAGGCACCCTATAGATCTAACACATCCTTAGAACTCCTTTTGCACCAAGGTCAAGTCATCATGGATTTCTAATGCATATTCCATGAAATCACCTATGTCATACCTTGCATCCTTGTAGTATTCCACTTGATGTTTCAAGTGCTCAATTTACTTCTTATGCCCTTCCATTTCTCATGTCATTTTAAGGATGTTTGATTCATTTGATTGTGTTGTGGTGATCCTAGTCGTAGCCCTAGCCACTAGATCCATATCATCTACATCACATGGCATAGCTAACCAGCCACTTAATTTGTCCATCTAATTTAAAAAAAGGCAGTAAATTCCTATCTTTCAAGTTTTAAAAACTCCATAAATAAAGAAATCAGCAGTAAAAAACTTGCAACTTGATCTAATCAACATAGAGAAGTATGTAATACTAGACTTCTTAACATTTAAAAGATAAATGAAATGTCCTCAACACCCAATAGAGCTATCCAAAAAAGCTAACTAAAAGCACAAATGTGCTCCTGCACACAATGGCCTAATGGATGGTTGTCATAGAAGTTAAACTACTGAAGTAACAACCCTGATCAAGTTAACACATGTGCATCATTTGCATAAACAACTGAACCATTTATGTGCATAAATAAATAGTAGAAGGATGTATATGAACTAAATTCATCTGACTTTATGCCTCTTGGCAGGCATTCCTCTTGAATCTCTACTATCAGGTGCCCGAGACTTCCCTATAGCTTTTACCTTTCGTCACTGCCTTTCCTCTTCACTATCAGTCTCGTCTCCTTTTTCCTTATCAAAATTTATGGCTTAGAATTCTAATTCATCCCATATTTTACCTTCCTCCTCTTCATAATCTTCTTCTTCTTCTTTGTCCTCATCTGACTCCACAAGAGATTCATCTTCTAAACCTTCCTCATCTGATTTTGATTCCTCTTCTACATTAGAGGGTTCATATCCTTGATTTGAATCTTATGAATTATCAGAATCAGAATCACTAGCTTCCATAATAAAAAATTCCCAACCACCACCTTCAATAAATTTATCTGGATCATCAGTAATAGTCTTCAAAATTGGCCACCAGTTCGAGTTCATTCTGCTTTCATAATACTTTATATCCATGGAGTTAAGCCATTCCTCGATGCCATCAAGTGAAGATTGAGGAATGGAATAAATGTGGAGTACATCCCGCTTGAAGTCTTTGAAAATAATAGCCATATCAAATGCCTTTTTCACAAGTCCTACTCCCTCAAGGTTAACAATCTCAATCTCACTAATAGTGATTACTAGGAAAGGTAATTCCACCAACTCTACCAAACAACTTCCTATAGGAACAATAAAAGCAGAGGCTTTGAAAGGATCCCCATGAAAATAAAGCTCTCTAAATGGTATATCAAACTCTAGTTCAAAATATTTTAGATGAGGTTGCTCCCATGGCTCTGTTACTTGCTTGAAAAATCCTTGAAACTTTGCATTGATTTTATTTTTCCTGTCCCTCTCTTGTTGTTCTTCCTCAATTTCATTAGGATCATACATTTACCTTCTTTCCCCTCCTAAATTTTAGACCACATCCATTACCTCCACATAAAACTGAACATCCTTGGTCTTCTTAGTTCCCACCATGATCATCATCTCCTTCTTACTGGATGGAAGAATTCATGCTTAATGTTTTGATACATGATATCAACTCTCTCTTCTACTCTCATGGTTGAATACCAAAATCCATTATGGTGGGCCTCTAGAGTTCCAGTTATCTTTCTTCCTCTTCCACCAAATGCTGGCCTGATCCACATGTCTGCCAAGCCTAATTGGCTTTTTTTTTAAAGCTGAAGTCTCTCCTGAATCAACAGTGTAGCTCTCTTTACCTTTTTAGACTCTTTCATTGCTACAGATCGTTGTGGGATTTAATCATTTGTACCACATGGTTGATGTGATTTGAATCCTTAGATCTAAAGGAAATTTCCTTAACATAAATATTGGTAGGGAATTTCAATGTTGGCATGTAGTTGGCATTAAACTGGTACCTGGAACATTGAAAATTATCCTTATATAAGAATTCCCTCCATCTTGTTGGCTTGTGACACTCTTGATGGTGGCTACATGAAATGGAACCATGATTCCATATATGGGTACCTAGAACAACATCATTTTTTGTATCAACTTGAATCATGAGCTCTCTAGAAACGGTGATATCATCCACATTTTTGTAGGAAACCATCTCAATGGATGGCTTGGAAGAGCCATGTCCATCTCATGTACCAATTTCACCTACAACCAATCTTCTTGCAGTCTCCTCATTCTTTTTCCTTGCAAGTTCTACTTGGTGTTGTTGGCGCTACTCTTTTTTAGTCATCTCCTAATTATCAGATCGTAAGGTTGCCTTGGAGATGTCTGATTCTCCTCCATTTACCTCAGCCTTGGGTTTTTGTTTCACTTCCTCATCTTCATCATCATTGTTAAATGATTATGCAACATTAGTGTATACTTTGGAGCTAACCCCAGTTGCATTTTTAGGCCCTTTATCCTTAACAACCACAGTGTCAACAAGGAGCAATGAATAATTATGTGTTTTGGGATTACCAGTTTGTAATTGCAAATTCTGAAACCTAAGTGATACATTAAAAGCCATTCCAACCTTCACAATTTTTTCATTTCTTGAATTCAAACTTAAACCAGACTCTCGAAATTCAATCTCTATTCCTGTTCCTACAAACTTTGTAAGATGAGGAAAAAGTTTAGGGCCATCTCTTTGAACTACCTCCATAGCTGCCTTATATTAACATACATGGATATGATATGATTATATACATGAAAAGGTCAATTAAAAATAGTATATCAAAGTACAAAATGTCCCGAAGAACTATTCTTTGTATGTTGCATGTCATATCTTGCTTACAAATAGAAAACTAAACCATAAATGTAAAGCAAAGTTGTGCTTCAACCATCCCCATAGTACCATTTATACAAATACATTCATATAATGAAGGAAAAAAGAATATTACATCCTAAGATCACAATGATATTAAGAAATGGAAAGAAAAAAGGAGAGCACAGAGTTCTCATGCCATGGTAACTTTAATAAATGTCATACATGACCATATTAGATTTAAACAACACTAAATATACATCTTGTTAATATGACCTAAAGCCTTGGTAATGTGTGCCCAAATGCTAGATCAACCCCACACCTGTGGAAGATGAAGGGCCGCTCCACATAGAAAAGTAATAAAGTATCTCGTGTGGGTCAAGTAGACCAAATAATCCATGCATGAAATAATAAACAACATCCATGATGCCTCAACATGTGTGCAAGGGTGCTATGTCATCTCTATCATGCCTCAACATATGTGCCAATGCCAAATCAAGTCCTACGTGTGGTGATGAGAAGGTCGATCTATGTCAAAAAGGGATGAACGAACATGTGTGAGCCAACGAAGACCAAGTGCTCCATGAACTAATCTCATATAATTTGTAGTAGAAACTTATACATAACATGTCAATGTCTTAAGAAAATAGGCATCACAATATATCACCACGGATCTTGTAATGATTCTATCATTCATAAAAATAGTAAATCACATTCACTGTATACATAATCTCTAATTAAAAGCTCAATATACTCGATCTAATCTCTAGTTAAAATCATAATAAAATTTGACTTTCAATATTGACTCTAAAATACGGGGACATATAGACTAGTTAATTCTCAAAGAACCTTTGAAGCATATTATATTGCCAAAATGTCCTAGAAAAATATCCATTTCTAAAATATAGGAGAAGAAGATATATAGACCAGTTAATTCTTAAAGGATCTTCAAGGCAAACATAATCATATATAGCGCAAAATGTAGAGGGTTGGCACTTAAGGTTATGTAATAGAATTTATAGTTGATAGTTAAATTATATAACAAAATTTTTCATGATCTTTACAAATGTTTATTAGAATTGTTGGATGTTTTACATCATTGGAATGACATATTAGCTATAATTTTTTTGAAATTTTATTATGGTATGTGCACTTTGATATGATGTAATATGATTATGGTTTCATTTCATATGTTGTAATATTAGATATATAATAGAAAAAGAAATTATTGCATGAAATAAATAATAACTTTTATTTTAAATGTTTTTTTTTGCAGAACACGGGTCTTCCAAAAGATCAAGATGATCCTCATGATATAGATCCAAAATATGTTGTTTTGCTACAAATCACATGGCAGAGGATGATGATGATCACGATGGTGATGATGATGATGAGGCTGTTACTGGTAGTAGCCAGTGACATTCATGATCATATAGACTACATCATGGATCATTGCTAATAGATCGTTATGATGCCTCTTTTCATGGTTACTATCATATGTATCATTTTCATGACCTGCAGTACCGTATTATTGAGTTGTATCATTTTGACATGTATCATTTTGACTTATATCATTTGGACATGTATCATCTTGACTTGTATCATTTTGAGTTACATAATTTATCATTTTTACTTATATCATTTGTACATGTATCATTTTGACTTATGTCGACTGTTGGACATGTTATTGATCTACTGGAATATTTGACTTTCACTTGTTTTAGTTATATATGATGATGATCTTATCAGTATTGATTTGTCAATTTATATATATTGAAAGTGGTCGATGATTTTTGGATGGATATTTATACATATGATGATTTTAATTTACTGCTCAGGATGGATGTTGACAAATTCAATTAAATTATAAATATTTGACTCACTTATTTTAATTATAGATGATGATCATGTTATAATAATTATTTTGTTACTTAATCATATGAGTTAAATAATTAAATTACTTACTCTATAATCATATGAGTTATTTAAGAGGAGTGATATATTTAACTAATTAAATTGAAATAAAACATATTAAAATAATAAATGGAAGCAAAACAAGAAGTATTTTTAGAAGAAAAAAATGAAGAAACAATGGAAGCCAAACTAGAAGCAAACTAGAAGTAATCTTGGAAGCAAAACTTGGCATTATCTAGGAAGCAAAAACATAAGCAATTTAGGTAGCAAACAAAGAAGTAATAATGGAACCAATTTTAGAAGCAACAAAAGATGCAATAATAGAAGTTGTATTAGAATCAACAAAAGACGCAAAAATGGAAGCAAAAATAGATGCAACAAATGATGTTATATTGAAAGTAAAATTGGAAGTAAAACTGGAAGCAAAATTGGAAGGAAAACTAGAGGAAAAAATGGAAGAAAAATTGGAAGCAAAATCGGAAGCAAACCTAGAAGCAAAATCGGAAGCAAAATTGGAAGTAACACAAGAAGCAAAACCAAAAGAAACATTGTAAGCCAAATTGGAAGCAACAAAGGATGTCATAATGGAAGCAAAACTGGAAGCAACAAAAGACGTCATAATGAAAGCAAAACTTGGCATCAATTAGGAAGCCAAAAAAAAGCTATTTTCAACACCATACCAGAAGCAAAACAAGAAGCACGACTGGGAGCAAAACTAGAAGCAAAAATGGGAGCAAACATGGAAGCAAAAGTGGAAGCCAAATTGGACACTAATTTAGGCACTATTTCCAACATTAAATTGATCTTGCTTCCCGATGCTAAAGGAGGCGCTATTGCTTGCGCTACTTTTTTGGTGCAAAATCTGGCACTGAAGTGAACATGCAGTTTGGCGCTGAGTTTTGGTCTAGCAAAAGTGTTTGATTCATGAACTCAAATGCACTAAATTCTAGTGCTATTTTAGGCACTAATTTCTTGTTTTGTTGTAGTGTTGAGATTGGACAGTGACCTAGTAACACCTATAGAACCTTCCAACTATGCCTACTATGGGTTGTAGGTTGGGTTGTAAATACGCCTCACAACACTCGCACCTACAATGCTCCTAGAATGTGAGGAAAGGACCCTTCAGTACTTCCAAACGAAACCAAAATGGTTCACGTCGGGTTCACAAAAAATGTAAGAGAGGGGGACCGACCATGTCAAGGCTCCAAGTCATGGAGAGCCAAGAGCGGAGGGCTGCCCTAACTTACCTCACTATAAAAGATGTCTTTGGGGTAGATATCAAGAATGATGAGCACTATAACGTACTTCTACCACTATAGATCCTATACTTAGGTTAAGAATAGGCGAGATGGTTTTTAGAGTCAATACTATGTATAGATAGCTCTATGTCTGAGGACGACAATCAATTCTGGGATGACAGCGTGGCGCGTTGGCATCTCTCGAGCACACTAGCCTCCATATGGCCAAAAAATAGTGAACACAACAAAAACTATCGAAAAACCTACTAATGACAATGATAAAGCAAGTAAATAAGAACTAAGGTGATGAAGATGATCTCACAGAAGCGCCAGTTCACTAGCTAGCTCCACACGAACATTCACCTACACACAAGAAAGAGGGAAAATTGTTGGGGCTGTATAGGGGCCTACCTCAGTTAGACCCCCATTTTGGTGTTTCCACCTCCATCAATAGCCAAAAAGAAACAAAGTAGAATATGCGATAAAGGAAAGAAAAGAGAGCAATACACACTATAAAACAATACAATGCTACACAACCAAATTGCAAAGGAGAGGAGTGAAATGTTACCACCTCCACCCAAAAGCTCACTAGCCAATGGAGGAGATATGGACTTGGAAAAGTAATCACAACTGCAACTGTGATGAAAGGAGGTCTCGCAAGACTCCAAGCCCACACTTCTATGGCTTGCTTCACACTTGCAATGTGGAGTTGATGGAATGCTGCTTGAGAGTGAAGTGAATGCTTAGAATGCTCAAGAGAATTGCTAAAGAATGCAAGAGGATGGCTAGAAGATGAAATGAAGTAATAATGAATGAATTTGAAGGAAGAATGAGGAAGAATTTTCCATTTTTGGGTCAGTTGGTCAAAGAGGAACGTTACAATTCGGCCCCAATTGGGTGTGTAACACTTCTTCCAACTTCAGATGCAGGAATCTGTCAAGGATAGTAGCGCACTGCGCGAATGTTTGTGTGTCGTGCGTGTGTCCCCGAAAAATATTCTCTCACTGACACAAAGGACAGATGCCAAGTGGATGGAAGGTAGTTGGTTGATTTGGAATTTCGCCTTTAGATTTGATTTTCTAAGGTGAGGGTGTGTGAAAGGGGAATTTGCATAGGGGGTGCAAATTCGCTCCTATACAAGAACCTCTTTGAAAATTCCTTCCAAATTAACTTGAATTTGTGTGGTTTTGTAATGCCCAGATCAAATTTTTTTACTTCATTAAAGTATTTTGAAAAGATTGGTTAAATTCTTGTAAAAATTGTCATCAAAAGTCATTTTTTTTTTAAATAGAAAGTTTCTAAAAATAGACTTGAGTCAGAGTTTTCTGGGTTTCTTCTCAAATGGATACTGGTAAAACTTTCTAAAACTGAAAGTTTCTAAATTTTTATCTTTTACAGGGCTCAAACTGATTTTGATTGGTTGAAAATACTTTCCAATTAGGCTGGTCCAGTCAAAATCATCAAAATATCAGTATTTCTCTGGTGGGTCTATTCTGCTTTTTTAGAAGGTAAAACAGGAGCTCCGAGTTCATCAATGGAGGATGGTCAACTACCACGTGTCAGATTCAAGGCTTCAATGCTACACAAATGATGTAAAATAGTGAAATATGCATGAGAAATGATGAACTGAGGAGGGGAATCCAAAAATAGTCAAATTTGTATAAATTTTTTTGACACTAGGAAGCCTAGGCAGCCATACCAACTAGAGGTGCCTAGCATTTGTGAAATTCATGAAAATTTTATATCTGGCAATCCTAGGCACCCCTACCTAGTCAACACTCCTGGATTTTCATGCCTTAGTCAAATTTAGCCTTTGCACAGAAAATAGTGAATTCCAAGGACGCAGCTGGCAAAGATAGTGAATGGAAATCAATGAAAGATGAAATATTGAAAAAATTCTAACTCTGGAAGGCTTGGGCACCCCTGGTCAAGAAGGGTGCCCAAGTGATTTTGCCTTAGTTTATTTTTCATGTTTCTCAAAAAATGTGTAAATCTTCCTCGTCAACCCAATTCAAATATGGTCAAAGCAGTTTTAGGGTTGGGAAAAGCTACAGACCACCTTAGTTATGTTCAGGCTCATCAATGAATCCATCATCCAGTACCGAGGATCAATCAGATGATAGATATTACAAATCAAACAGAGGTAGAAACATGCAAAACAAAGAAAGTAAAAAGAAAATTGAAAATATCAAAATTTTGGCTAAGTCTGGAAGGCTTGGGTGCCCTTGGCCAAGAAGGGAGCCCAACTTCTCATGCCTTAGAATATTTTTTGTGTTTTTTGAAAAACGTTCAAAACTTCTTCGTCAACCCTGTTCCAGCTTTTAGAAAATCACTAGATGCAGTGATAAGGGCTAGCAGATGGTACCATTCAACTCGGATATGATTAGGATTTCTAGGATGATTGACTTTCAAACTCTATTATTCATCAGTTGTCCAAAAATGAAGATCAAACAAGGGTCAATGGCTTCACATGAAACAAAGAAAGCAAAATTTGAAAATCTTAGCAAAATGGTTAAGTCTAGAAAGGCTGGGTGCCCCAACTAGCTAGGGGTGCCTAAGGTTTTATGCTATAGATTTTTTTTTATTTTGACATGCTTTCTTCCATTTTGACCTTTGTCAACAGCTTTCAACATTCACAATCATGATTAGTCGATGTCAGATGCTGGCATGAAGCTAGGGATCACTTCAGTAGTGGTCAAACATGAGATTGCCATGGTCAAACATATTTTATTAGTTGGTAGTACCAAATTCCCATACCATTGAAGTCAGAGGCAGGTCTTGTCGAGAGCAAAAACAAGCAAAAATTAAAAAAATGAAAAAATGGCTCTCTAGTGATCTTGGGCACCCCTATCCAAACAACTATCCCAAGTCTTCAACACTTAGAAAAATTTTGACCCCAGTTTTACTTCTTTCCAATTCAACTTCTGTCACTCGAAGCAATTGCAACAAGAGTTGAAAAATAGAGAAAAATGACCAACACTTTTCAGGTTTTACGTGTTTGATGATGTCATTGAATGCTTTTATCAAAATTCATCAACACATCCTCATGCATGTGTTTTTTCTAGCCACAAAGGAGGAATTCACCATTGCACATGCAAATGGACTCATATTTTTACATATGAAGTTTCTATCTTCTTGGATAAGCTTTGAGTTTTAAGGCTTTATGAAGAAAGCACTTATTCGTCTCCAAACTTCATTTAATAAGGCTTTTGGAATTTATTCTTCATATTTTACAGGTTGGCATCCAGAGGAGGAAAGATAGAATTTTCTTCTCATCAAGATTTGGAGGCTCAAACAAAGTGTTTTTTAAGTTTTTTCCATGGATTCAGGATTGGCAAGCACATAGGCATGCTTTTTCATGGTCCTTTCTTCTAGGGCATCACATTTTAGAAATAGGTCAACTTTTTTAGTTTTCATCAATCTGAGTCCACTTACTTTTTACTCCTCTTGAAGATTGGAAAATTTTATATTTTCAAAAATATGCTTTTTGCGCACTTTTTTGGGAAACCCTTAGCTTTTTCAAGATTTGTTGAACTGGGTCTCTTCAGAACATGATTGTCTACAAAACCTAGGTCTCAACTTTTTTTTGAGAATCTGCTTTTTGGAGAAAAATTAGCAACTTATTTTCAATAGTTTACACAAAAATTTTCTGAACATAGACATGTTCATAGTCAAAATTTGAGTTTTTAAACATGCAGTATTCTCTAATTGAAATTAGGAACAAATCAACTTTTTGGCGGAGAGTGAGTCACCTTTTGGGTAGTGATGTTTTCCAAGAATAGAACTCAAAAAGTAATAGTTAACTTGATGTTTTTTTCCAAGTTAAACTTGCTATTCTCATTCATGCTTATCTATTCTTTGTGAAATAGAAAAATCAAATTGTAATAGTTGGAACTTTCCCTACTTTTTTGTTTTAGCAGGTTGTTAGTTAGTTGTCTTATGTTAGTTTTAGAAATAAAGCTTGCGAGTTGGAAACTCTAGTTGTAAAAGCAAGGATATTTTAGTGTTCCCTACTCCTTGTTTGTGTATAAATAAGTGTGACCTTTCCCATTATTTTCTTAACCGTTATTGTGATAACAAATTGTTGAGCCTACTTTTGCCTGCAACTTTGTTATCTAGTGTTTGTTCACTTTGTGTAAGAGCAATTTTGCAAGCTTGTTTTGCTGCAAGCTATTGTTCAGTTAATGTTTAATCTGTGTCAAGTGTAATCTAGTTTGATCGCTAAATTGTAAGCCTATTATTGCTACAAATTTTGTCACAAAAGTTTAATTGTTGTTAGAAATTTGAGGAAGGAAATCTTATGTGTACTTTGCTCTGATCTACTGTCTTAGATTTTGTTTTATGTATTTTGCTTATATAATCTTTATTTCATCTTACATCTAAAAGTACAATGAGTCTTCAAGTGTGCATTGGAAGTGAGTTTATTTGGGCATTCTATGTTATTAGATCATTTGTTGTTTACTTCTGATTCTCAAGCTCTGAGTTTACTTGAGTTGTCAGAAGCGTCATTAGTTTAGGCTTAGTTGTAGTTGAAGTTCTAGAAAAGAGAAAACCTCAGTTGCGATGCAAAGAGTTTTATAACCTTGTGCTCTTAGCTGAGAACAAAAAAAATGGTAATAGTTTAGATTTCTTTCTTTAAGCATCATCAATAAAGAGGGAGCTACCCCTCCTAATTTGAAGAGTAGTTCAATTGTGCATAGTTGTCTGTTAAATAATCTGCATTCCAAAGGTGTGAATTGAAATTCCAACAAGTTCATGGGAATCATCTTTCATAAGGTGCATCTTGGAGCAAAATGAACACTTTCATTTTACTTGGAGGGGTCGAGAAACGAATTTTCATATATAACACTTTTATTTTTGTGATATGGATTTTTTTTAGTTTTTGAAGGGCCATCCATGGAGGTTGTAAGGGATTCCACATAGTCAGTATGGATCTATATTATAGTATAATATTTGTACTAAGTCTGCATCATCATACTACATGGTTATCCTTGGTACTAAGTCTTCCAATTTATTCCTATTTTTGTTTTCTATTTTAGTTCAGTTTTTGGTGCGATTTAGTTAGTTTTAAGTTTTGTTTCTTTGGAGGAATTTTTGGATTCAAATTGGAAAATTAAGAACACATTTTAGAAGAGCTTAATGGGTATCTACAATTCATTTTTTTTAAAAGAATGGATTAAAATTGGCTAAGTTGTGTTCATGTCAGTTTTTGGTTTGCAATTGGACTTGTAGACTTTGGGCCTATAATCAAACTTTGGATCTATAATCGAACTTGCAATATTTTGTTATGTAACTAGACTTTGTGGACTTTTGATGTTGAACTAGACATCTTTTTGAAAGTGGTTTTGACTCATTTTTTCACATTTGTGGGAAACTTGTGGCCAATTAGACTTACGTGCATTTCATGGTCAATCATATTTGTAGAGATTTCATGGGAATTTGGATTTGAAAGTAAACTCAACTAAATTTGATTTTATCTAATGAATTGATTTAGATGAAATTTCCCACATTTACAAGAATCACCCAACCAAGTGAATTTATAGGTGAAGTCAAGTGAACTAAACATGTATGGATTGTGGGGTTTACTAGTGAACCATAAATGTAAAGTTTTCCATTTGAACTAGCTATTTAAAGGATTTTGTTAGTGAACCAAATATTTGTGGGAACTTGATAGTGAACCAAACCATGCAAAGTTTTCAATTTGAATTGGATTTTCTACCTTGTGGATTTACTCCTCATGGTGTTGTAAAGAAAAGTTTTTGTAATCTTTTGGGGAGTTTTGGAAGGGGAATTTTGGGAGGTTTGAAAGGTGATTGTATGTAATTTGAAAATTTGAGTTTACTCCTCATGGTGTTGTAAAATTTATGCTTGAACATTTGAAATAAAATTTAAGAAAATTTATTGTTGTGTCAAATTTGTGTTATTGATTGAAAGATTTTGGTTGTCTAATAAGACCCCTATATCTAGACTACATCACATATTAATTAATAGATTTAAAACATATCGAATATCATTTTATACTAATGAATTTACTACATAAACCATTTTATTTTACTAATTTTAATTTTAATTAAAATGGTAACAAGTAAAAGGTATAAGAGATATAAATATTATATTTTTTAATAAGAGATGATACTTTGACAAGTAGTTGATGTGAAATAACACCTTAAATCTAATGCATTAGGACAAGTCTAGGAAACACGACAAATAAAGACATACCAAAAGATACAACTTAAATTAATAAAAAAAAAGACTTAAAAATAAATATTTTTGAAACAATGAATAATTCACCTTTCATCATTAAAATATATTCAAACAATTTTAAGCATTTGTAAACTATAATATAGATTTAAAAAAAAAATATTATAGAAAGAAAAAAAATTATTTATTTAATATAAAGTACTTCTCAAAATTATTACTTTATACAAACTAGTAAACTCTCATAAATCACCGTACTTACCAAGTATTTAAAAAATATCACAAGTTGGTCTTAAAGAAGACCTTAATGCCTAACAAGTTCTCCCATAAATTAGCGTGTCCCTTCAATCCTTATGTATGCATGTATGTATGTATGTAACATATTTTTTATATAAATATATTAGAATAAGAGACACATCATAAATTTAAAAGTTAGATGAAATAGAAAAGTAAGAACCTTTCAATAGCAAAAACATTTAAAATTTTGAGACTAATAACAATATATTATTCTAAATTAAGCAATATTTTCACAAATTTTCAAGGACAAAATTAAAGTAAGTATCTAACCCCCCACACAATTTTTCGCACATAATATGTCCTAGGTTTTAATACTTGTCTAACAAAATCACAACCAACATATAATTTTTATCCTTATATAGAAGAACTTGAGGTGATTTTTTTCAAATTTGTAATATAAATGTAATTTTAAAGATTACTTTTAGACAATAGGTTTTGACCTCAGAGAAATATTTCTTAGAATTATTTTAGAGGTGCAATTGACATATCTCATACGCTTAAAAATTAATGTTTTAATAGTGATGATTTGTTAACATTTATGGTAGAATTTATGTTTATAATATTGAGGATTTTAAAATAATTGTGTCAAGAGAAACTCATTACGCTTCATAATCAAGGCATGAACAAGATGTATTTAAACCTTAAGAATACATATTTTGGTCAAGAATGGAAAAGGATATGATTATTTTGTAGCTAAGTGTTTAGAATATCAAAAGATAACATAAAAACATATTTGTTCTAGAGGCTTTTTTATCCTCATGACATACTTCAACAAAAGTGACAATTCATTAGTATGAATTTCATATAAAATTACTAATGACACCTTATAATGTAATGATTCAACTTGATTATTAATTAAAACTCAATACAACTATCACCATATTTTTTCTTCTATTTTAAAATAAAAGATCCATGTGATCATCTATGCACACACATACAACACAAAGTACATATAATTTTTAAATCACAAATTTCAATAAAAGTCAATAATTTAACATTGAATAAAAATATATAATAGATAATGAGGTTGAAAAATGGTTTGATGCTAAGGATAACTTATGGGCTCCTCTTATGGATAAATGATACATTTAAATAATGCTCCTGTTAGAGACTTGAAAACTAAGACCCCCAGTTCTATGTTTGCTAGAACTATATATTCTTTTTTTTTTATAAAGGTGGCAGCGCCACAAAATTTTTTTATCAATATAAAAGGTGGTTACATAATCCGAAAATGAGCCAGAAGAGAGGCTCGAAGAAATCCTAACTAAAGAAGAAGGAGACTACAAGTATCAAAATGGGGAATCACGAAAATAACTCCACAGTCGTAAAGACCAAGTACAAAACAGAAGAGAAGGAGAGCAAGGAGTCGAGCAGATTAAACTAAGAAGAAGCAACATCCTTCAAGAAGCTCCAAGTAATACGAGCAAAATTGACTGAATATCACTCCATTGTGAGTAATGCAAGCAAAATTGACAAAAGATAAACATAACCCAACTGTCACCCGAAAGACTCCATGGAAGACTTTATGTTGAAATTTGAACTGCCCATCAAAGAGAGTCACAACCATACCGTCATAACATCAGGAACCACCGATTCAAAGCCTGCAAAAGAAGACAAGGAGAGGCCAGGAGACATATAACAAGAGCAGGTTAACCAAGTCAAAAAACCAAAAAGAGTGAGCAAGAAGCTGAGAAGAGAACAGTTTCTTAAGTAGAACTTTCTTCAAAAGAAGCCAAATCTGCAGGAGGCAGAAAATATGGTTCCCCATGTGGCTCAAAGAGAGCATGTCTAATTAAGAAACGGACTGCATCATACAACTCCTGGATATAGTCACAGAAAGAGTTGTCATAAAGACCTTGGAGCCTGAGGAGTCGGTAATTGAATTCTCTTGGAGAGTCACTCAATAATCCGTTTGCCATTGAAGAGAGGAGCAAAGTAAAAAGCCTGCTAGAGAGCAAATGTTGCCTATAGAATATGCCACCCACAGTATTTGTGCCCTGGAGAATGTCATAGTTCTCCAAGGCCAGTTGTAAGGATGAGAGTGGGCATATGTGGGCGAGAATGTAGGAGCCAACAATAAATTCTACCATCTTGACACACTAGAGAACATCCATCAAATTCGAGACAAACCTTGAGGCATCTTCATGTGGAAGGGTTGAAACATGTAATTCAATCCAGTCATAACCCAAAATCAACTTAATTGCATCATGTACCTGTTTAGAACTATATATTCTTATCATTAGTCCCTCTAGGAAATACATTGAGCTCATCATTTTTTAGGAAACATATGATAGAGTTTATTTTGCAACTCATCTCAAAATTCAGCCTAAAATTTCATGAATGCAAACATGATGTATATGATTTACTAAATATCATTTTTAAATAATACATTTTACAACTTAATTCTAATTTATTTTTATTTTCAACTTATATTTATGAAATATCAATTTTCTTTATAATACACATTTCATAAAATGAAGCTAAAATTTGATATTTTCTTACCATTCATAAATTTAAGCTTACTCTAAATTAGGACTTGAACTATTATCCTTTTGAATCATAATATTAAAATTAAAATCTCATGCACTAATGAGTCTAAAATGAAAATTAAAATCAATATTTACATTTTTCTTTAACTTCCTTTCATTAATTTATTTACTTTACAAAATTTGAATTTAAATATAAAAATATCTAGCACACATAATTTAAAGAAACTTGAATTTAGATACTTCCTTCATTCCCTAAAGTGCTTACATTTCTATTTCAAACCTTAAGTAATTATGGAAATGCCCTAAATTCAACTTTAAATTTTATTTGAATTTGTCAACATTCATTTTTGTTGTCTCATTTTTCCCTATTATGCTCTGATGGTTTGTTATTTGCCTTTTTATTTTCCCCCATTTAATTTCCCATCATTTATAACCGATTTGAGAAAATCCACATGGGTTTGTTTTGCTTAGGATGTGCTTTTAGTTATTGTATTCATTCCATTCTTCAAGCCTAAGTACCCAATTTGAAAAGCCAAAAAAATTGTCTAAGTGTGATGGATGCATGACGTTTCTATCTTGTAGAATGCCTGCATGGGTATCTTCAGCTAAAATTTGGGGAAAATTAGGGAAAATTAGGGTAAAATTAGCCAAGTTATTGAAATTTGAAGCTTTTGTTGGTTCATGTAACCTTGTTAGTTTTAGACATGGTTCTCAAAACCATTGGAACCTCTATCAATTCCTAGTTCCTGATGAATCTTTGACGAAGGATGAAATATAAGGAACCTAAGGTAAAATTAGAGAAAAGAAGTTAAGGAAAAACTAGAAGGCATCAAAGCTTCCTTTGATGAAGTTCCTATTTCCCATGGATTCCTTGATCCTTGACAAAGGAAAGCTAGTGGCACCAATAAAAGGAAGCAAGGTAAAAGCAAGTGGTGTTGGAAGTTCAAGTGGTCTCGAAAACCATGGGAACCTTTGATGATTCTCATGGAACCCCCAAAAAAGGGCCTTTAGCAAGCGCCAAGGAAAGAATGAAAAACCAAAAGGGAGCCTAAGGAAAATGATGAAGTGTAGGAGCTTCTCATGGTTCTTAGAGCCATGGAAACCTCTAATGAAGTTCCAAATTCCATTTGAAGCCCCAAACCTCAATAGTTAAGGAAGAGAAGAAAGGGGCAATCAAAGAAGAAGGAAAGAATGAAGTGTTAGCCTCCAACATGGTTCCCTAAACCACAAGAACCTTCAATCGATTCTTGGTTTTGGATGAGCCCCTGACAAGTAATAAAGATAAAAAGGTAAAGTAAAGGACCAAAGGCATAATAGAAAGGCTAAGGAAGAATAAGAAGGAAAGGAAAATGAAGCGTTGGAGCTTCCCATGGTTCCCAAAACCATAGGAACCTCCAACAAGTTCCTTGTTCCTAGCCAACTCCTGATAAGAGAATATTTCAAAGGGGAAACTAGATGTTGATGGTCAAGGATGAAGCTAGGCTAGAGAGAAAATAAAAGGGAATAAAGATTTGGCAGTTCTAATGGTTCCTAGAACCAATGAAACCTTTGAATGGTTCGTGAGGGCTGCATTTTTGTTAATTCATGTTGCTTTCTACACCCTCTCCCTCTATAACACCATTAATGTGTAACCACCCCTATAGCTACCTAGATCCCACATTGTATAGAATCAATTATATATTTTAATGTATTTTGGCATGATTTTAGGGAAATAAGATGCATGTGCCTCATTCATTATTTACATCTCTAATTTTTTTCAAGTGACACCTCTAGGATGGAATTTCAACATATTTTATAGGTATTTTCACTCATTCCTACACTCAAACCCATAAATCATCAATTTAGTCTAGTATGGAAAGGGTTAGAGGAATTCTTTTCATGCCTCTTTTATGGTTAAATCGTGTTGCAAAAGAAACTTGTTATTTGGGTGTTGAAGGAGCTCGTGGTTAGGGTTTTCTTGTGTGGAATGAACTCCTAACAGCTCGCACACGGCCTTCTTGTTGTGGGTATATCAACCTTGGTGGCAATTTTTTATGAGAAGATAGCATTTTGGACTAAGGAGGAGCAATTGAAAAAACAATAGAAGAAAGATATACATAGGAAGCCCCAGGGTTTCAATTTCTAGTTCTAGGTATAATTATTTTGGTATTGTAATAATCTATAACTACCCCAAATTTGTAATAAAATCTATAAACTTGTAAATCAAGTGATTAATGGAAAAATCAACCTTAATTGAATGCCTCCATGTGTATTGTGTGCATTTCTAGATGTGTGTTATTTAGTTAGCTATCCATAAGATTATAAAATCCTTGCAAAGCCTTTGTAAGCTATTTGTTCAACACAATAAAGGAAATGTATGGGCATGCTCATGGATTACTAAGTAGACTCACTTAATATTTCACAACTATAATTTTCTTTTGAATGTATGTGTAAAGCCCAACTTGCCTCTGTATGCTAAAAGGCATAGTATTTTATGGTGTCTTGCTAAAGGTATCACCTTGGTTTCAATTATTACACATATCATTAAATTCAAAGACTTTATTGCCCAAATAGATAAAGGCATTGGTTTGTGACTGGGTTTATCTCCTCATTGTCCTCAACACACTCAAAATATATCAATCTAAACACCTTTATAGTTTTATTTATTTTTGTGTTCCAATTGTTGTGTTTGAATTTATGTTATTATTATAAAACACATTCATTAACACTTATGTGGTAGATCATCTGTTTAATAAGGTGCTTAACCTTGAGTCTTCTAAACTAGCATATAGGCACAAAGTGACAACCAAAATAGGGGTGTACTATGCAATGGGTATGGTTTATGTTAGAGTAAATGTTTTCTTTTGTGGTAATATATATTCTAGCTAGGGCAACCCCTCATGGTCCTGCTTAGACATAAGCGAAGGAGGTCATACCCACCTCAACAATTGGTCCTAAGTTGCCAACATAAATATAGGTTTGTGGTAATCTTCCTAAGTTTGATACCTCTAACTCTTCAGATATTATCAAATCTTAGGGATTTGGGATCTAAAACTCAGATCACCAATGCAATCCACCCAAAAAATAAACATCACATACCTAAATTTCAATAATACAAGAGGATGTGATATAATTGCAACTATCTCATTCTATATTATAGACTTGTGAGTTATAAGAGCGAGATGAGTATTTACAATGATTGATTGATGAATATATAGTTATATGTGTATATATAAAGATATTTAAATAATATTATGTATATATATATATATATACTTTAGCGCATAAGGAAACATTGAATGTATTTAGTTAATGCTAAACAAAGTGTTGGTCTTATATAAGGAATGGTTGCGCATATATATACGACGCATAGAATTAAAGCAAGGAGTATAATGGTTATTGAACTTGGTAAACGCTTAAGCCAACGATAGGAAACAGTTAAAGACAACGCATAGAATATGGCGTTTGACATTTCAATAGAGCTTAGTAAATGAGTAAAGCAATTGCATGACTAAGTCAATGTAGACTATGAATCACGTATGAAGTATACATTGCTAAGTCTAAGGCTGCGCATAGAAGGAAAGTAGCCAACGCATAGAATAAGGGTTGTCCATGAAAGCACAATATATATAATATGAATGCAAGGAGGTATAAATCTGCACATGAAGTAATGAGAGACCAAGTCAAACCTAAGGATGAGGCATGTATAAGTTGTATGCTGTTGTGTAAACAATTGAGAGATATTTGTAAACTTTTTTAAATGCCTTTGAATCAGTCAAAAGGCTGCGCTATAAACTTGGGTTCCAACTTTGAAGGTGGTGCCATATAAACCAGAGTTTGTGATGCTTTAGAGGTCTTTGAAATGTGCATAAGCCTCCAAATAGAATGGAGACTCATTCAAGTGCAAATTTGGCAGCATTTTGTAAGGAATTCGAATTAGGGAATTTGTTTTAAGCTTGTTGTCCCAAATATCAAGTCGACTCAGCCATTTAAATGGCGAGGAATTCGATGTGTTAGAAACTTGTGAGTGAGTTGTTGTATGAGGATGAAATGTGGTAGAAATACATACTTGTTTGTAGCCTTTGGTTTCTCACAAATTAGTATAAATAGAGGTGCTAATTCTACCAAATGCATCACTTGTCAATCTAATTTTCTTAAGAGTTATTCTGCTGCAAATTTAGTGCAAAGTGAGTTGAAAGATTGTGAGGTTGAGTTGTATTGTTGTTTTATATTTATTTTGTTAAGGGATTTAGAGTGGAGATAGTAGAGGAAATCAGGTAGATCGTAGTGGAATTCGCAAACAATCTTGAGGAGAAGATTATTTAATTGGAAGCTTTAAACAGGGATGTTGATTTCTGCCTCCTTTTTATTATGTTAGAAAGATTATTTATTTTATTGTCATGATGAAAGATTGTCTTTATGTATGTATGATGATTAATAAAGATTGCACATCTCTTGTTTGTTACTTGCATTAGTGAAACTTTTGTTGATACTTATATCTAGATATTTATAATATTTTGGGATTTATAAGATTGTATACTATTTAGACTATATGTAGTTCTTAAGTCTATATACTCTACATATTTAGAATGAAATGTGAAAAGTAGAATATATCAATGTCTTGAGATAACTTGACTTTGTTAGCTTATAATGCTAGGTAAACCTTTATGAATATTGAGGTTAGCAATACTAAGGTAATAATGGAATGGTAGATATATCGTCATCAATAGGAAGTGATGTCATGCAAACCATATTGATAATCTATACTTGTTTGATCACTTGATCGTTACTTTACTTTGATTGAAACCATAGGTTGAGGATAACCTATTTGGTCTGGTTGTTTACTTGATTGTTTATTTAAGCACATAGGTTGGGATTAACCTATATAATCAAATTGATCATTTGATTGTTGATTTTATCTTTTGATTGAAGTCATTTATTGTTGAAAGTTATGCTTTTGATTGAGGTTATTTATTGATGAGATTATACTTTGATAAGAGTCATTTATTGTTGAGATTACACTCTTGAATGGGAACTTTTATTGTTGATATTGTACTTTCAAAATAGAGTCATTTAATGTTGTAACATTATGTTCAATCATGAGGTTAATTTGGTTATTCCTAGATACTATATGTGTGTAGCATAAAATAAGAGTTACTTTAAGATACTTAGTAGCAAATCCATTTAAATACGAGTCAATGGGAAATGATGTAACTTAGTTAGTCAAGGTGTTACAATATCACTTACTTATTAACATGAGCTATTAATAGGTTATTCCCGAGATTAAGTTTACTCCATGGCATAAGGGGATAGCCTATGCATAGGATATGAATGGTCAATACAAATCGAGCTAAGAAGGTGGGTGAGCGTGTGATGTCCATCTTGAATTAGGGGTGATGAGTACTTTGGCCAAAGTAGTGTAAGTTGCCACTGTTTACATTGTCAGTTCACTGTGATCTGAGTTTACATACTAGGCAGGTAATGCCATATGGTAGGTTGTAGCCACTATGTGACAGATCTAGATATGTAGGACACAACACCAAGATCAGGGATGGTCATTTTTATTATGGGGTTACCAAAAGCAATCTCTTCATCGAAGGGAGGGCCATCTTACTAGTTAGGTAGATGTGTGGAGGACCACAATAAGTCTGTGGTTGGTGGAAAAGCACTTGAGTAATGTTTTTCCTCATCATTAGGCGACCAAGATTTAACGGAGGGCACCTAGACCATTCATATACCTAGTGTCAGCAAGCGCATGGAAGCTATGTAAGTATTCAAGTATCCATTTCTATGGAAAATTGTAAAGATGAAATGTAATCATGAAATTATGTAGAATAAAATCAATACATGTTTGGAAAGTTGTAATACTTTGTTGTAATGTAATGGAAAAGTTTGGAATGATGTTTATTTCAAATGTGCATATTATTCTTGTACATGAAAAGAAAATTTTATTGCTAAGTGTTGGCATCATGGTTTATTTACTTGAGGGTAAAATCGTAGTAAAATTTTGGGTAGAACAATGGGCATATTACAGTTTTAAAATAATTTTTGACATTTTGATAAAAAGTGGCACATATTCTTATATTTTTACTTAAAATATTTTGACCTTGAAATATTTAAATTCTCTTAATAACTTTTTGAATATTTATTTTCTATTTATTGTTGGAACAATAAATTATGAATGCAAAATTCAATAAGTTCTATAAGAGAATGTATGCAACAATAATTAGCCAAAAACTATCATAAAACATGTGAAAATACACAAAAGGTTAAAGTAAAACATCGACTAACCCTCCAAGAGATGTAACATATGTAGGACACTTGGGACAAGTGTGAGAACATGTGTAATGTGTCTATGAGGCGAGACAATGAAGTGATTAAGTAAACTTAAGCTAGTGTGAATATGTCTACTAAGTTTGGGAACTAGATAAATGGAAACTAGATGTATAGGATCTATTTTCACGCTAACATTTATAGTTTCTTCATTAATGAAGATGGTTCGAAAGGATATTTTCTCAATGTAAATTTTTTCCAAGTATTCAATCATTATATTTTTTCTTGGTAAAAGGAGTTTCTCAACATTTATAATTGGTCATTACAAAGCATCATCTATCATTGTATGGTACCATGTTATGTCCAATATATTTTGTGTTAATTTATCTAGTGCCATCATCTAGATGTAATTGAAACAACTATAAAAGTAAGATAAATTACATTGAGTTTTAATATTAAACTTCCTTTAACTAAACCTCAGATAAATTATGAAGTGAATATAGAGATTTGGAGATAATAAATTATCCTGCAATAGCATAGATCTAGAGCTTAGGGATGATCTAGGGGAAAAATCACTAATATATGATTTTAACATGTTAGGAGTGGATATAATTTGTACTAAGAGAAATAGTTAAAGGTCCATAGAAAATTAAAAGAAGAGGTAAACAAATAAACATGATAGATTTTCAACCTTGGATCATATTAGTTATAAACAGTTGAATATACTAAAGCTATAATTATGGATTGGATTATTTGAAATCATCAAGCTCTTTACACTGATCCTAGAGGTCAAATGTGCATCAATCAAAGTTAAAATTTACTCAAGCATTATAATGCTTCTTGATGAATAATTATTATACAAAGTGTGGAAGATGAAATATTCCTTAACATTTACTCGAAGATCAATTTCCCTTATGTGACTAGTTCAAATTATGTGTTCATTCATTTGCAAAAATATAATAAATAAATGGAGTAACATTTTTAGTAATGTGTGGTATTTCATGCAATAATTTAGATTCTATGGTTTTAAAAACATGCTTGAGATGATGGTGAACCCCATAGTGAATATATCACTTATTTTGGTTTGCCATCATTGATGCCACAAAATTATTGAACTCTTAGATTTTCTTGGATTACTCATGATTATAACCTAAATTTTTTCACTCTCCCTTCTTATCATTACCCCTTTGATAATACTTTAAATATGTTAAAAATATCATAGAGGATCATGAATAGCCCAATTATTTTAAGTATTTCTTAAAGGTTTAAGAAGTACTTGTGAGGAAAAAATAAAATGTAACCCATGATAGCACAACTATGTACTAATTTAACATTCCACATGTACCAATTCAAAGATAAAAATAGGAATGGCCAACCCCAAGTCATGAAATATTGCTAAAAACATGATTTTTAGTAGAATAAATAAGAAAATGACCTAGTCCTGACCCTTTATAAAAGTTTCCATAAGGTAAGAAAAAATGCCCCAAACTTGCTAGAAACAACTAAATAGTAGCACTCCAAAGGAGTGAGGTATAATTACAACCAAGCTACTAAAATAATTACAAGCAATAGAAAGATTTGGGATCCTCGAGGTCCACCTTGAACAATGTCAGGACTTGTATGAGTCAGCCTCTCACCCGACACTCTAGCTTTGAGATACATTTAGGAAGACCTTTCTTCCTCATCCTAACAACATTCTAGGAGATGGTATTTTCCAAATTCTCAAAACAAGGGGGAGTAGTGGGGATTCCTCCCACAGAGAGCTCATTAGTGTGTGAAAAAATAGCAATAAAATAACAATGTGAAAGGTGACCTTCCGCCACATGAGTAATTTCGAGATGATCTGAAGGTAAAGGTAAAGTGGGCTATGAGATCAAATAAATGTGTTCCCCAATAGTTTCAAAGAATCTAAGGAAGAATCGTCATCTTAAGGGGATTCATCCAACCGAGAATCAAGGGTGTGAATAGTCAAGTGATCTTATTTGGCATCCATCCATCAAGAAGAAGTGCCCTTATATCGAGAGAGAGGACAATTCATAGCTAATTGACCAATAGAGAAGCAATGTTTGTATTTGAAAGGGAGACCCTCATAATCGAGACTTAGAAGCTAAAGCCTTTCCCTAACTATCAAAACCACATCCCCATGAAGAGGCTTGGAGATGTAAATTTCCACTATAATATTCAAGAGTGCTCCATGTATGAAGTGGTATCATTGACCTTCAAGAATTGACCAATAGAGTTGCCTATGGCCTCATAATAGGAGACCTCCCAAAATTGGAGGGGGAGATTCAAAATTCTAACCCACACCAAATGCACATTTTGAGGTTCAATAAGACAGTTAAAGGAAGTTAACCAATGATTCAAGGAGAGAGAGTTCTCTCCCCAAGACTACAAATTTCTATGTAACAAAAAATTTATGTCCTCAAAATAACCAAAAGAAGCAATGAAAAACCTTTAGCACAAGGGAAGAGTTCAATATTACTTTCCACAAGAGGCCTCAAAGAATCTAGCACCCAATTGTGAAGGTCTAGCAGAGAAGGAAAAAGGTTATAGAAGCTACACACTAGACCCCTATGTTGATAGAAGTCCTCATTTTCCACCACATCCTAACCACAAACCACCACTAGGAAGGATTTGGTACAAGAGATGGGATGAATTTTCTCCTTCAAAGGGTGAGTAGAACTAGTACAAACACTTGCAACATAAGAAAATATCATACAACTAGTAAGAGGATTTTCACCACCATTAAGAGTGTCATCAACAATTGCAGGAGTTGAACAAACCCTAGGTGCAAGCATCGAGCAGGGGAGGTGCTAATGTAAGTTACAACAATAGCATGCATATCACTAATAATAGGTAACACACCAACAACAATTGAGACATTAATCCTAGAAGTAAATGGTGCACCTACAACATAAGCAAATAAACCCTTGATAGGTGAAACTTCAAGGGCAATAGACCACACACCAACAACAAAATAAATAGCAGTAGTAGATGATCCCATAACATATGAAACATTGGGCACTTCCATAGTAGATGAAACAACAGTAATAAATGACCTAGAGACTAATGGTGCACTAGGAACAAAATGCACACCAACAACCAAGGAAACTACAACACTAGACATCGAGGAACCATGGATCCTTGCAATAAGCGATAGATGGGTGGGAATAAAAGAAGTATAGTCTATTTTTCTTCTTCACTTTTAATATTAAAATATTTTAAAAAATTATTTCTACCATATTTTATAATAAATAATAAGAATTTTTGATGAAAAAATTTCCTACATAAACTTTATCGACATAATTTCACAAACAACCACTAAATTTGAAACAAGATTGAAGAGAATTCAAATCTCTTTCAAAGTATTTGAAAATATTATATTTCTTATTTACTATAAAATCAAAGAAAAGTTGAGAATTTTGTATAGAAAACATAATTAAAAAATTTGCCATCACACTCAAATTATTGAATAAACCTCAAAGTGAGTATAATTCTACAAAACAATAGAACATATATTAAGAAAATAAAAATAAATTTCATCAATATGTAATACCCCTCATACTATTTAGACTTATTAATTTCTATGTGTTAACTTGATACGCTGATACTATGATGATACTTTATGTGTTGTTGGATTTGACTTTTATGTGGTTTTGATTGATGCTTTGTGGTGGTGAGTTTCTGTATTGTTATTTGGTGTGTGTGGATGCGTGGTTTAGTTAATTGTTGTGTGTGACATTATTAATATGATTTATAACACTCGATGTTCTGATTTGGATTATTGTTTATTTAAATGATTTGTCATTAAGGTTTATATGTCAATATGATGATTCTATGGTGATGTTATTTAATTCAGTATTATTATATGATGCAATTGTTTAATAATTAGTTAAGATGCAGTAGTTTAATATCATGTTATCTTATGTCAATTTGGTTAGAAATGTTAGCTCATTATTGATATTATAATTGTTAGAATAGATTAGGTGAGAGGACAATGTAGCATCACTCGTTCACGAGTGCCCTGCTACACTGCAATTCCTTCTCACGATAGGATGTTGATTCCACATATATATATATATATACATGTGCTACTTGACGTTTATTTGGATGCAGGATTGCAGAAATAAGTCTCGATTCCACCTGCTTCGGCAGGACAGGGCGAGCAATAAATCAACCCAATGGGTAAAAGTTGAAAAAGGGAGTAGGCTTGGAAGTGTCCCCGTCCCAGGTCCGTCGTCTGTTGTGAGTTGTGTTGTGATTGAAGTCTTGTCTTGTCTTGTATGTAGTTTTATTGTTGAATATTTATTTTATTCTTGGTTAGTGTTTAATTAATTAATCGGAATTCATAAAATAATTAATTATTGGTTCATTGCTATTTGATTTATTTGAGTGTTAGAAAAATGTTAAGTTGAAGTAGATTGTAAATTAAAAGTGATTTAATTAATTAAAAGTGAAAATAATTATAATTAAATTAATATAGTTGAGAGTAATTAAATATTATTTTTAATATTAAATCAGGAAATTATGTGAGGATAATATCTAAATTTAAATAAATTAATTAATTAAAATTTCAGATATATGTGAGCTTTTAAAAGCTGGAAAAGGACCAATAAAAAAAGAGGCTTTTTGGAAAAGAAAGCGGGAAAAAGATTTATGGAGTTTAATTGGTGATTTATTATTTGGATGAGAAAATTATTCACACACAAGTTTGGTTCTGTGTTTTTGGAGTCTTGCTCTGTAGTTTTTAGATCTAGAAAAGAAAAATAAGAAAATAGTTTTCAGTTTTTGAGTTTTGAGTAGTTTTGGAATAAAAATTATTGTGAGTTTGGAAAGAGAAGATTATTCAGAAGAACATTGAAGGAAGAAGGTCGAAGAAGGAGTTACAGGAGAAATTCGAGAGGAGGTTACAGGCGGGATTCTTCTTCAGACACAGGATTTCAGGTTTTCCCCTTTTTAATTTTTTATTACTCCGTAGATCTGTAAACAAATCTGATTGCTTTGTATACGAAAATTGTTTGAATGAAGTTTTATGTTTTGAAAACTCGATTGTATTTAAACCCTCAAAAATCTTCTGTAGGAAACTTTAGTGGAACCTATCCAGAATTTCTTCAATATAAATTGGTAGTGAAATTTAGTGTTGAAAGAAAACAAAAATCATTCTTGATTGAGAGAAAAAGATTTGCTTTGTCAGATCTATATTACTTTTATTGAAAATCTGTTATATGAAAATATATATATATTGATATGCACAATTGTATATATATATGTATATATTTAGCCAAGATTAATATACACTCCTATTATTGTTTTTTTCTGGATCATTGAAATTGATATAATTATGAATTTTATGTAATTATTGTTTATATTAATATTAGATAATATATATATGTTTTTAATTGATATTATGTTCTGTCATATTTCTCTATACTTTCGTACGATTTTGGGGTTTAATATAAAAATAAGACAAAATAAAATAAAATAAATAATGGTATATGAGTTTGTGCTTCAAGATTCATTTTTAGCTTTGATTCGAAAACCGAAATAAACAAAAAAAAATAAAATAATTAAAAGAAGAGATATTTTAATTTAAAATAAAAAAATTTTAAAACACAAAATAAAATTTTTAAATAAAACTTAAAAAGTTTTGGGGTGGGAGGTCGGCCGACGCCGTACCCTCCCACGGCCCCGGCTGTGGCTGTACGCAGCCACTACGGCTGCGCACAGCAGCCGAAGCTATTGGGCGCAGTCCGTAGGGACTGCGACCTCCCCACAGGGGGAGGTACTACGTACCTCCACCTGTGTGGAGGTTTGGGCCTTCAAAAGTTTTAATTTGTTTTTAAATTATTTAATTCGATTGTTATGTATTAATGAAATTTGATTTGTTATTAAATTTTATTTTATTTTTTTGGTTTATATAAATATAAAAATATATAAATGTTTATATATATATTATATATTATTTAATATATATTTATTATATATTATTTAATATATATATATATATATATATAGTCTTTAATTCAAATTTTCTTGTTTATAATATTCGATTGTGATTTAATGTAAGTTGGTTTTATAAAATAATATTTTTGTAATTGCGTTATAATTAACGTTATTAAATGATTATTTGTATATATATATGGACATTTGGGTTATAGTGTTGTTTGTTGTATATATTACTTCCTTTTAATATGATACAATTAGGAGAAAATTGGAATGATTAGTGTAGTAGTAGAAATTATAATTAACTTTGTGTTTGGAATTAAATCGAATAGTTAAAGTTTAAAAGATATGATGTTAAAATGTAATTGTGGGAATTTGAATTTAGCAGTGTGCTTTGTTTTGAATTGAATGATCTCGTATTGTTGATTTATTTGTTGGACGAAATCATTGGGTTTGGAAATATCTCTTTATGGAGTTGTTCTTAAGTAATCGTTTGTTCTTGAAGTCATTCGTCAAGTCTGTTGTGGTACTCTCTTCTTTATGAAATTGTGTCGTATGGAAAACCCTAGGTTTACTTTATCTTCCATAAGAGTTGTGTTATTGTTAAGGACTTTCCGTGATGGAATGCGTTGCTGTCATGTTCTTGTACTCTTCTTGTCGGGCAATTAGGGTTAAGGGTATTGTAAGTCTTCCAAAGAAGTTTTCTTGAGTGGGGGTTCATTTTGGTGAATCACTTTGATGTATTGTACTATGATGTTATACCCGGTTTCCATGAACGGGGATTTGTGCCTCCTGAGAAATAGGAGTGGGTAATGAGAATTGTACCTCCTTTGGAAGGAGTGTGTTTTTGGATTGGTTTCCTCCAGTGGTTGGAGTGGGTTCCTTGTTTTGTTTTCTCCTTGGAGTGGAGAGTTTATATTGTTTAGTTACCTATTGTGGTATCGTGCCTTGTGTGTTGTCGATAGGAGAGTGGCTCTTTGTGGGGGTCCGGCACACAAAGGGGCGCCGGGGTAACCTACCTAGAGTTTAATTAAGTGATAATCTAAATGAATTAATCGGGGGCTTTCACACTAATAAAGATAAAGAATGTCTCTCTCGTGAAGCAAGTGAACGATAAGGCTCGAGATGAGATGGACGCATAGTTTTGCGTGAGGGTCCGGCGGCCGGTAGAGGCAAGCCAGGGTAACCCAGGATGGGGGTCCGATAGCCTAGGAAGGTTGAGCCAGGGTAACTCATGGCAATTTATGCATGACACTCTTCCTATGTCAACAGTTAGCCAGTTATTGTGCGATGATCATGATCTTGTTCTCTGGAAGCATTGTAACCTCATGTTAAGTGACTTTGTGATTGTAGTTGTGAAGTAATATTGCGATTGTAGTGGTTAAGTGCCTTGTTGTTGTCTCTTTGGTCATTGTTGGATGAGGTCTTTGTTATTATGCCTTGAGTTCATTGAAGTTGTGCATGTGACTAGTTGTTATTTGGGAAGGTGTTATATTGTTATGTTCAGAAGTGATTTGTTGTTGTGCCTCTTGGAATGGTTGTCGTGAGTTTTCTAAGTGGTCTTTGATGTTATGTGTCGGTTGGGAGTTAGTCTTTGTTATTGTTAGGCGTACTTGGTCGGGGACCCTTCCTTGTCTACTCTCAGCACGGGGGTGGTTGGGTGGAACGTGCTTCACACCCCATTGGGTTCCCTCTTCTGTTACAGATGTATCTTTTACTTGCAGGTTTTGGTGGATGTTGATGATCCAGTATTCTTATGTACCAGATAGTTGTATATACTTCAGTTGTAATGTAGTCATTGTGGTATTGTCTCCCACATGTGTTGGGATGACATTGGTGTAATTTGTATATGTAGTTATTGTGATAAAATTTTAGATAATTGTATTCTTCTATCATGGGGATGTAATAATGATTTAGGCCATGTATTTATTTAGGATCATTTGTTATAGTTGGTTATGTGGAGTTGTATCTATCGAAATATGTAACACTTTATATCTTTACAATTCCATGTATTGTCATATGTGCTTATGTTATTAATATGGATATAGTTGATAGATATTTTAAATGATGGAATGGGAATGAATAGATTTACATAGTAGATTAATTATTGTTATCTTATTTTCGTTGTTATGAGTTAGTGTAGTCATGTCGCTTCGTGTACCCCATTGGAACTAGTTGTGCCTCATGATACATTGTTATGTTATAATACTTAAGTATGTTTATTTTATGTTCTTTATTTTTAAAAAAAAAAAAAAATTGTTCCGTTGTTATTAGTTCCTTTGGGGTTCGGTGACTACAAGGCACACAACATTCATTGTTTTTTAATGATCTCCAAACTCCATATTGTAATCATCCAACATTTATAGACCAAAGGATCCAAATTGAGTCCCAAGCTAGATTAAAAACAACCTACACTAATTAATATCAATATACTCATTCTATCTTCACTCAAAGTATTTGAGCTAAACTTGTCATGTGTCCAAGACATCAACCTATGATGTATCTATTCTAAAAAATTTAGCCTAACTATAATCATATAATAATATTCTAGAAAAGTAATTTGAGTTTCTAAAACCACTAATAGTCTACAATTATAAGTTGGTGATGGTCTTGATTGGTGACTAGGAAAGTTTACACTTAACAATATCACCCTTTTTTATCTTGTCAACCAAACCCTATCATGTTTTTTGGTGAGTACATTGTGTTTGAGTTTGTTGCCAATTCTACTACCACTAGTTTGGTTTATTTCAATCTATGCATATAAATTTCCAATGTATGCAAAAACTTGTAACATAGTGATCCCCCCACGATTAATATATTTGAGAATATCATGTCCAATTTTTATGTTTGGAATTTTAATAAATGTTATGTCATCAAATTTAGAGATTCATCTTGAACAAGATTCCAATTAATCATAGGTTTTGTCTTGATTAAATTTTCCCTTTTTAAGGAAAATTTATAAAACTTTTTATTAAATTAAAAAAATCATAAACTTATTTAATAAAAGATATATTTTTTAAAATGAAAATTATTATTTTCAAATTATATGATTAGAGAAATAAAACTATTCTTTAATTTAAATAAGTCTAATGTAATGATAAAATTATTAATGATAAAATTATTAGTTTTAGTTTTGGGTAGATTTTTTTAGTAATTTTAAAAAAATTGAAATATATTAGAGCATATCAAGACATTAGATCAAAGTAGATGTTGATTGTTGTGTCACTTTGATAGAGATATGTAAGCTAGAATTTGAGATTGTATTTAGGATCATAAATCTAAGATAACTGAAACCTAATAATCTTAGGGATTGGACATGGATAGCACCTACAATTTGGTCCTATTAGAACAAATTAGTCCTAGATGGCTTGATTATTTCTATTACAAAGTTTGTACTTTGATGCTTACAAAAAATATTCACTAGTGTGTCGAAAAAATAGTGTGGTGCTAAAAGAGTACAATTGGGAGTCTATTATGAATAGTGATAACTATGAAAATTCATTGATGATAGGTCAACCCCAAAGTTGAACTGACAATATCAAAATAGAGTTAAAAGGAGGCAATGAAAATCAATTAACTATTGTCTAATGTAAGTTGAGTTTAATATTTACTTTTTGGGGATCCTTTGACAATGAAGATAACAAATTGAGATGTGATATAGCATTAAGTGTTGAATCATTACCCTTGATGCAAACTGAGATTGATGTGTGTAGTATTCTTTCTATGTGATTGATATTTTATGATT
The DNA here is from genome assembly GCA_007258455.2 of Sequoia sempervirens. Taxonomy (NCBI): domain Eukaryota; kingdom Viridiplantae; phylum Streptophyta; class Pinopsida; order Cupressales; family Cupressaceae; genus Sequoia; species Sequoia sempervirens. The sequence goes on along the minus strand of VDFB02105238.1, from coordinate 4,166 downwards.
ATAAAGTTTTCAAGGATGATCTTCTTATATACACAACCTTAGAAGCATAATTTAAGATTTTTGACACCCATGCTAATGGTAATAGTCATATATTAGGAATGGTAGCCTTAGGAGTAGGATTCTTTACATAAAATGTAGAGTAGATGATGTCGACAATCTAGTCTATGAAGAAAAAATCCCTAGAAACTAGATTATTGTTGATCAAACATGGATGATTTGGTATAATAAAAGGAGTGAGAAAAAAGAAGAGGTGAATGAATGAATTCTACAACTTTCTCTATATTTTCTCACCCTTTTATGTCCTACATATCTAAATAAGAAAGGATGTCAAAATAGAAATAAAATAAATATAAATGATTAAAGGATATGAAATTTTTGAAATCTATAAATCTAATAAATTGGAAGATGTGTGCATTATGTTTGTCTTCAATTTATAGTGGGTACCCATTAGGTCTAACATATCATTGAAGAAAAAAAACTAACCTTTAAATTGCTTATAAATTAAAAATTGAATTAGTGGCCATATGATCCCCTCATATTTTTTTGTACTATGAAGTAGTGCCCACAAATCAAGGAGAAAAAAAAAAAAACTATGACAAAAAATTGAGCATATTTCATGGAAGAAACTAAGTAGAAAATATTTACTTAATATGTACTTGCCTATGTGGTTGATTAGTTTTTTCTATGACATATGGTTGAAAATATACCCCCAATTTTAGTCCAAGTGAGAGTGAATATGGGTGCATAAAACATGTAAAAATAATGACACTTTTATAGGAACTTTGGTATGTTATTGACACTTTTATAGGAAATTTGGTATGTTATTCAACTATATAGAGAGTTCCTAAGTGAGATAAGGTTATATGGGACTAGCAATTCTTATTGATAAGTTTGATTGTATACTGCTAAAATAATGTCAAAAGACTATGTAGTAAGAATACAATAAAATTAGACTTTGTAGTTTGGCATGGAGGTATATTTTAGCTTAGTTTTAGCATGATGGTAATTTCATGAGGTTTGTTTAAGATAATTATCATAACATGAAATTTTTTTTGTTGTTGGAGTATGTATAACAAAGCAAAAATATATGCAACATTATTGGAATCAATGTAAAAATGGTAGAGAATAAGTGTATATTTTAGGAGATAATCTAGAGTGCTACATGATATCATAAATGATGTCTCTATTATTAGAAGCCATATTTTATTCTTGATTGTATTGCAAGAAGACATGTTAACTAGTAGATGTATTTGGTCAACCACTATTGTTTAAGTCATTCTAAGAATATCAAAGTTAATGAGTAGATTATCTACTAAGAGATGTATTTTTGGAGTGGAATTTGACATGTGACATAATGACATCATGATAAGGTCATATTATGGTTGTGTGATGATTAGTATTTCATAAGTAGTTAGAGTGTTGATTCAACTGAGATTTTAGGCTAATGAATAAAGGGTACATCTAGTATATGGTTTAACAAGAATTAGTTGATGCAAGTTATGCTTGATGATGTGACGATGTTATGATTTATGTATTTTAATGTGTACATTGTAGTCTATATATTTATATTGAGTAAGGTGTAAATATCCTAATTATATTTGGATTTTGTTGCATATTTAATATAACAATTGTAAACTCTCTTTGCTAGTGGGATTTTTTCCAAAAGGGTTTCAAACCACATAAATTATTATGTTTTCAAATTCCCAACATTTGGCATTAGAGTTGATAATTGATATTAAAAACTCGTGTTTTGGTATTAGAGATTTATTATTTGGTTGAATCAATGTTATTTGGTGTGGCAATTATAGGTGTTTTTGTTATAAACCGCATAAAATTTTATTCCAAATTTTATTTGATGGAAGGGGAAACCTTATAGATATTTTAGTGATTTTTTTTACTAATAATTTACAAATTATTTTCAAATATAATCACTTTTCTCTCCTCATCACTTATTCATTTAATTTCTCAATTTCATGTTATAATCTAATTAATATATATTATATTTATACATATTCTTATATATATAATTCCTTTTCCCCCTCTCTTTCTTGATACATATATAATATTCCTAATTATACATGTATACATAGATCTATCTTTCTAATATATTTCTAGTTTAATTCTTACTATGTTTAGGCATTTTTCTTTCATTTTTATCTTTGTATATATATTATTATATGAAAAACCTCTCTATTTATAACTATAATAACATTCCAGGTAATTTCAAAAAAAAAAAAGTTATTCTTTCATACATTACCAATTTGCATATTTCTATAGTATCTTATTAATATTAATATAATTATTATAATTTTAGCATTTCAGATATAAAAATTAATAACTAATCTATATTTATACATATTCTAAAAATATACAAATATTTTTCAAATAGACATGTAAAACCATTTAATTTCTTGTCCTTCTCTCTTTAAATGTATATGTATATGTGTGTGTGTGTATATATATATATATGTGGGTGTGGGTGTGTGTACATAAACATATACATATACATATATATGTATGTATACACATACATATATAATCTTAACAATTCGTGAATACATATATTGTTCTTTTTCAACATATATTTGTAATCCTTTCTTTATGTATTTTTTACCATATTATAGATATATAATTATTTTTCCTTAGAATTAGTATTTTTCTTATTCTTTCACTTTTTCATGTTATCTCCTATTTTTATAATTCCCCTTTCTTCTCCTTTTTTGAATTTCAATATCTAGTTGACCCTACCATTTAATTGTCTTAGTTATTAAGTGGCCCTCCCCTCATCTATTTAGTCAACTGATCTACTACACAACTGTCTATTATCTTCTCTTTCTTATCATCTTGATAATGGATCATGTAGTGTGATCAGAAGCATCAATGAAAAATTTCTCACACAATATAATTTAGAAATATTGCAAGCTAATATTTTATTTTTTAAAGAAAATGTGAATGTTTGATGAGTACTCAAATAAATTGATAAGAAAGCTATAATTATTATTTGTTTTGATTATATGGGAAAAATAGGTTTTGAAGGGACTCAAAACCCTTTACAACCAAACAGACAAAAAAATTCTCATAAATAAAGGCATTGAACCATCAACAACAGCCAGTAGCAAAACAACAACAAAAAAATAGAGTACCAAAATCAAAAGACAAAAACAGAGCAAAACACAGAAAGGGACACTATTTCATGTTCTTTAAGGTGTTAGCCACCTCAAGTTCCTGGTTACAATGCAGTTTGACCATGTCCATCAATTCTTTTTTCTCCTCCTCAAAGGATTTCCTCGGGTTACCCTTACCTCTTGTATTAGGACCTTTAGCTTCATCATTTCCAACCTTCTTCCCCTTTCCCTTTGAAACCTGGTCCTTCTCCATCAACTTTGCAAAGTAAAGTTGAACTTCCCTTAGCTCACTTATCTTTTGAAACAGGACCTCCAGTGATTCAACATTGTTTTTGACCAAACTGTGGTTAACTTGCAACAACTTCTTGATATCCGTGTCGGTATCATTAATATTAGCCTCCATTTCAGATAGGCATTGCTCAATAGGGATTTGAAGTCTATAAAGGAACACTCTAGGTCCACAATTCTTTCAATCAAAATATCTGAGGAAGTACCCTTTCACATATTTTGCACATTCTCTTTCAGGCCCCTAATCTTGATATTCACCCTGTACTTAAATTCCTATAGATTCCACTTCACCAGCTTGAATGTACCAGTAGCCCCCTACACGAGCCATGTCCAAAATCTCAAACATTGAAGTTTTTTCATCGTTTAGGTATGAGAAATCCTTAGAAAGAGGGTTTACCTTAAGTGGCTCTAGCTTGTCGGGACTCAAATTAACCCCCTCCTCCTCATGCACAATATTCCCACCAGAATGCCCCACACTGGGTGTCTATAAAACAAGGGAGTCATTAATTTCAACAATGTTCTCCTCAGCATCCTTCTCTTTACACTAGTCCTTGGTACCCTTCAAAGTGGTGCAAGGGCACCATGGCAATTTTTGCTTAAATGATGTTAATAGGTGTCTAGGCTTGATGATGCAGAGCATCCAAAGGATTTTTAGTTTGTGATTTCAGACCAAAATCTTTCGAAAGTTAGATTTGAGGAACTTAGGAGTTCCCGTATCAGCCCAAACTTGCCAAAATTGGTGTATGGATTTCA
>VDFB02105237.1:0-29391 GCA_007258455.2 Sequoia sempervirens | reverse complement strand
TATTGTGATTTGACAGGCATGTCCTTTGAGTTTTCTTTAGACTTTAATATTTCCTACTGTAGCGTGTACTAAGAGATTACTCACCTTTCTTTTTGACTTGAACATTAATGACAACTCTCCAATTAGCTGGAGGTTGTTTACTTGCGCTAATGCTAGTGATCAACATTCCATTCTAAAATTTGGTTTGAAAATTTTGGCTCAAAATTTAGCCTTAATGATTTCTATTATGCTGGCGCCATAAATTATCCCTTCAACTACCCAATGTCTGGATTGCTAGTACTTCTGATAAGACATTTCTTACCCAACCAGTGCACATAGCTATAAAGGCTAAGTATTATTTTAAAGGGTGAAATTATGTGATCTGCACAAATTTGGGGGTAAGTTGCTTACTCAGTGTTTTAAAAGCTCCCTAAAATTTCTTTCTGCATTTGATTTTTGTTTTGCTATCAAAAATTAATCCAAATGTGTATGTGGAGGTGCAATGGTTGTGCAAGGGATGGATTGGAGTTTTAATCGATCCCCTATTTATTTTCTTTGCTGCTGTAATTTATAGATTTGTGGATACTGGGGAAAAGGTTTGGAACAACATAAGAAAAATAAATTTGGTTCCTTTATTTAATTTCTATCCCATCACTGTTTCCTATGATGATAGGTTCAAAAATATCCATAACAACATTAAAAATTTCTTATGCTTGTTGGTCTGTTCTCCCCCATTAAAAATATTGATGCTATGTAAAACAATGGATATCACAGACTCCTACACAAAATAGAGGTCATTCATAATCTTGCACAGAGATTAGATGTTTTTTTTTTTAAGTACATATATAGGTTTATAGGCTGCATAAATTTATTTATGGACCTGTGTTGTTTCATTGGAAAGGGATATTAATATATATATTTTTGTTAAATTATATAAGAAAACATTTAAAATTTTACAAGTGCCAAGTTCCTTCTTTTCTTTTAGGGGCCACAATGTGAAGCTGCCCTATGTAGTATGGGGAGACCGTGGTAGTACCTGCGGCTTTCTCCAATCTAGTTTTTATTTGTTTATTCTTTTTATTTTTATTTTACTTTAGTATTAAATTCTTTATATATATATATATATGTTTGATAATAATCCTCATCATTTTAAAAATTTTAATAAGTGTTTTTTTTAATTAAAAAATATTATATATATATATAATATTTAAATAATCTTATGCAAAATATATCACCTTTTATAATTAAAATGCAACATATATATGCATATCAAACCATATAATCAAATCTTGTTTTCTCACAACATATAAATATTTATTGAAATATAACAATTTGTACTTAAGCCATGTATAAATCAAGGTATGATTCCTCATTATATCACACATTGTGGTTTCCAATAATAAAGTATCTCCATGCTATATATATATATATATATATATATTGCAACACATACATATAGTAATAGAAAAATTTACACAATGGCTCCCTTTACATGTATTTCTAGCTTGCAATACTATATTTTCACACCCGCTTTCAAATGAGAAATCACCAACTTCATTTGAGCCGCCATGAAAGTGCTGTTTTGATGTTGGCCGCTATTTATGAGGTCTTTGTAAGCTTGAACCCATCATTTCTTTGCTGCTTCTAGAGAGTTTCATTGTGATTTAAGAAGAAGAAACAGAGGTAAACGCCTTTTAAAATATAAATCTGTGTAATGCCTTCATGATGCAGCTTGTCTATTATTCTTGATGTCTGTTCTTCACTTTACCTTTTGTAGTCATGAGTGTTTTTCTCATATATCCGTGTATGGCTTTTCCTTAAAAACCCTTGCCCTTGAGACCATGGCTGATCATGCATACGAACTTCTGTTTTGTTTTCACAGAAAAAGAAAAGAAAACCAAACCTCATCACTGTTAATCCTTATGTGGTCGCATTATGCATCATAGCTAAGAGCTTTGCAAGATTCTGAGTGTTTTTTTGCATATTTCTATGGCGCAGCCATGAGGTTATTGCCTTGTTTCTGTATGTGACACCAAAAGAAAACAATTTCGTTTACCTCTGGAGAGACATAAAAAAGAAAATACTGCATGTAGGCCATGACCTCTCTCTCATGCTTGAAAAACTATGAGATATCTTCAAATATGGGTTTGACTTTTAGAAAGCCCTCTCTGTATTTTTCGATGAAAATATTCTTTCTTTGTCAAAACTGCCTTCTGTATAAATTACTCGAATAAATGAACTTCATATTGCAATATTATTATTTATAGTGTTGTCCACATTCTTATCTACATGGGACTGTCCCTGGCTTCATGATCAACACCTTTCATTTCCATCACTGCCATTGTCATTTGATATTCATGATATAATTCTTGATCAAATTTATGGCATGGCTACAAATACATTGATGTTGTTGTCTTTGATACAAGAAATGCAAAAAAATGGAAATTGCATTACTGTCCTCCTGATGATAATGTTGAGTTGCATTTTATGACATAATTTCTTGGTTCTTGTATTTACTTCAGTAGTTGTTCTCCGTCTTGCTATTACATTCCAGTGTAGTAAATGCTTGATAACTGATTATATTTATGATTGATTTATGAGGCATCATGTATGCCTACCCACTATCATTCTTTTGCAATGAATATCATCTGTTGCTCTTATGATTTGAAAACTTATGTATTGCCCTATAGCAGCAATATGGCCACTGCATGATCTTGTAGCATTTCCTTGACATTTCTATTTTTGTAGCAATATGATGAAAATTGTATTTGTTCCTCAAGTATTGCTGCATTATCCATGGTTTTTGTCATTGTTGACTGTGAATATGATGATGATACTCTTTATGTTCCTTTGATAAATAAATCAAAGGCTTCTCTTGTAAATTTGTCTTATAGACCTGCAACTTACTGTGTTATCAGCACTTTTTGATCTACTGCCTTCCAGTTATGCATCCATGCTATCATGATGGTCATCCTTGAACCTTTGCATTCTTATGCACTGTAACTACCATTTATCACCATAATTTACTATTGATGGCAGATTGATTTTAGAAACACCTTAATCTACATCATCTGTTTACATTGAGTCTTCACTTGATCATGATTACTATTCCATCATTGATGATAGATTTTTGCAATAAATGACTGGTAACTGTTCTTTATATATTTTCAAATGATGAACAAGAGATGACTTACTCAATGTGTTTTAATCAAGTTGAAATAAAGTTACTTGATCAACTATCTATTCACGGAGAATGATAATTACTTTTATTCCATACTGTTTGTTCTTCCTATCGTTATTTATGAGTTGAGCTCAACCCTTGTGGGAGCCACATTTCACACCACTCATAAGCATATATGTTGATTGGAATGATGATTATACCTGTACCTGCACACTTAAACAAACACATTAGCAAAATAAATGAAGCTGAAAGCTTACATTGAGTTTGTTCCTTTCGATCATATCAATTTGATTCATTCAAATCATCTGATGAATGCCTAAAAGGATGCAAATTATATTCTTGTTGGCAATGTAGGCATAGGATAGGATATGATTTTTCATTGCTTAGAGACCATCTCTAATACCATTTTCTATTGTTCTTGCAGATACTTTTGAAGCCTGGAGCTCGATCAATTCGAAAGCAGAACACAACAGCTGAAGACATGAAGATGATTTGTCATTCCAGGCAATGACGAATCACCTTCTATCTTATGCTTATGTTATTTTTAGTTGTATAGTTTACATTCTTTTCTTGTATCCATCGTTTGATTATGAAAATCAAATTAGTTACTCTTGCGGCTTGTGCGGGACTTTAGTCTTTCCATTATGAATACAACACCAAAAATTATGCAAACTTATGCTATCATTTTGAGATATGTTTTGCATAATATTACTGAAATTTACACTGTAATGAAACATCACACAATAATGAGTACTTAGTAGAAACTATTGAACAACTTGTGTACCTTTTGATTTGAATTTGCAATTCAACTCTACCTATTTGAGCTGGTAGTGAAAAATAGGTATCAAGAGTCTTTTCTCATTTTTGCAAATGATAAAACTAACATAGCACCAATTCCATACATCTAGGTTCTCTACTTCTATTTTTAGTCATAATCCCTACATTATGCCACCTTTTTACAGCCAATAAATAAGGGTAAATGGAAATAGGAAGAACTTATCTCATTCATTTTAGATGAAGGATTGAACTCTTGTATCCATCTTTCATCTCCAAGCGAAGCCATATTGATCACTCTCTTTCCAAGAGGTGGACTCCTCCCCTCTTCTCACTCTTCCTACCATCTTCACTCAAATTCTCCAAGAGGAATTGTGGGTAACACCTCACTCTTCCTTCCTCTCTAAGATATATAGGAATTTCAACTTGCAACCCTTGCATGGGAAGGTGTTAAGTGTACCTACCTCCATCAATGAGAGTCTTTTCCTTATTGAAGAAGAAACGTGCACTTGGACAACCCCTCCATCTTTCCATCACATCCTCTCTTCAAAACTTGTCACTCTCCATAATGAGGACTTTTCAAGGGTCAAATCATGTCCTAGGGGTACTATTGTATGCCTACTTGACCCCTACCACTATGGTATAGAACCTAGAGGGTTTATTTTTGCAGCCCAACCAAGGAAATTGACCAACAACCGTCTTTAAAGACCCATTTAAAGACCTATCCGAATTTCAACTTGGATAATGGTTTCTAAACCTTATCCCTCAACTTGCAACTCACTTGGCACACAAATAAATACCCTCTCAACCCAAAATATAAATAATCCTTTTTATATCAAGCCTTACCACCTTACTCTATCAACTTATTAACTTTATTTCCTTCTAAGCCTCAAAAGGGGGGTCAAATTCATCACCACAAGAAGATGTATTTTGATCTACTCAATGGTCTTCCCTTCTCATACTGGATCTTCCTTTCCTGCACGTTACCAATGAAACCATAAGCAACAATCATATATCACATTAATCTGATAGCTGAAATAAGATTTAATTTTGCAACCATTTCATTTACAATTCCAAAATCCTTCACGATAGAATAAATAAAATGTTAGAATGATAATCAAGAATATTATCAAATAATCACACTATTTGTCATCCACAATACATCTTACCATCTATTTAGGAACACATAAAATAGATTAGAGATTTACTAATCACATACAAGGTGGGGCCTTACAATAAAGATTTGAGTATAGGTATGCTTATTCACTATTGTTTTACTGATACATTTATGAATGTAATCATCATTATTCTGTTGGTACATTGTATACAAAACCTGAGATGTTCACTATTGATTTGAAGTGCATTTAAAGTTAGGTTCAATCATGCTTCTTAGTTTTCTTACTTTGGTTGAAATTTTGAAATTAATTATGTTTAGTTAGAATATAATTTCTTGTATGTCCTATATATTTTCTAGATGTAAATATATAATTAACATCTGTGATTTAATAATACATATAAATATCTTAACATTAGGTGAACTAAGCCTCCTCATTACAAATAAAGAAATGATCTCTTAGGTTTGAATAACATTGAAAATTAAAACTGAGAGACTACAAAATTAGAAAATTGTTCAATCTTTTCAACAAAATGATATCTAAAATACTACATTCATAATAAAATCCAATACCCCACTACTCCAGCAATCAATAGAGGTATGCACAGGATGGCGAAACATATAGTTCAAAGTAGAAATGCTTACCTCAATACCACAACAACCAAATATGAATACCGTGGGGTGGTGGTGAGAACATGTTAACAACTAAAGTAAACCACAACCCCGCAAGGGGTAAACAATGACACTGTGGTATGGTGGTGAACAACCACTCAATCGCTAGAATTAACCCGTTGTCCTGTAGGAGTCCAAAGGGCTGTGCATGGGGTTGTGATATTGCTAACCCTACCATACCGCTACCCTACAATGGTCTTGATATGAAAGAGTGGTATGGCGGTGAACAGTCACTCAACCGCTAGAATTAACCTATCATCCCGCGAGAGTTCAAAGAGGTGTGTGCGAGGTGGTGGTACTACTAATGCTACCCCACAGTGGTCTTGAAATGATAGAATGATACTGTGGTACAAGCTGTCAAAGCATTTAACGATTACACCATTCGATTTCCCAAGATCAAAGGCATGTTTTCAAACTCAAAATATGGGAAGATTCTAAAATATTTTCCACAAATTGACATTAATAGTGAGGTGATTGAGCTTAGTAGCAAATATTACTTGGGACTCGATGACATTTTGGAAATCATTGACACAGCTCAACATACCAGAGGCAAGGGAGTTCAAGTGGGAAGAATCTACAACTATTATTTCATCGAGTAAGTTCACATAAACCCTCTGTAGCAAGTGTATAAGAACTAAATTTACTTCTACAAGTAGACACTTAAAGAAATCAAGTAGGAGTAAATTCTTCATTATGCCACCCAAAAGAAGTCAACTTGCGAGTAAAAAGGGAGAGTCCATAGCTTCTAAAAGAGAGAAGAGGTCCCTGCAACAATCCATTTTAGATGTGTTACCTAATTCTATAAACAAAGGATTCAAAAAGGTGTTTAGAGATAAAGGCCATGGATGTAGAGACCCAATTATCCCTATCTCAGGGTGGGATATGTTTTGGTACTTATATGAGAAAAGGGATGACAAGATTCCAATTTTGAATCCTTGGACCTTAGATTTGGCCAAATTGATAGTCTCAAATGTCTTCGTATATGTTGAGTTTATTAAAGTATTGGAACAATATTATCACCTAACTACCAAGACTATAAGAATGCCATATGGTTCACCATTAGTGGTGCTAACTAAAGAAGCAATTATAGAGTGTTTTATTGTTAAACAAGCAAGCTATCACTAAGATCAACTTGGATAGAAGTGAGGAGGATTATAGGAGATTAAGAAAAACCTACAGGAGTGATGAAATTCCTTTACACTTGAAAATGGGTGTAAACAATTTGAGGATGCCTATCTCCCCCTCCCAAATTGAGCCATTTTCCATAGAAGAATTCCAAGTATATTTCAAAAGAAATTATTTTTCTTTGTGTCAAGTGCTTGGAATAGATGTTGAAGAGAGGATGCCAACCTATCTCATGATGATGGCAATAAATATACAAAATCCTAAAGTCAACATTGAGTATGACTTTGTTGTTGAAATTGAGAAAGGGCTACATGAGGGATTTTGCAAGTCAGAGAGAACTTAGCTCCCATCACTTTCAAGAAATACTCTCTTCTCATTTAATATTATACCAAAATAGGAACATACAAACTAAAAGAATATGTTTGGGAATGACTGATGATGAAGGGAATAGGTTGCTTGTACAAAATTGGTGTTACATATGGGATAGTAGACATGTAAAAATAGTGATTATGAAATATTTCATGATGATTTTGTAATAAAGGTCATGGACGCTCTTGTTCATATTTCACCAAAATTTCCTAATAAAATCATGCATGTATTAAGACCTTTAGCATTGAAGCCAGAGCAGGGACACACTCACAATTTCAAGGACGAGTTCTTCTTAGTAGACCAAACAATAATAAGGGTCTATGGGTATCCTCAAGCCCCACATGTTTTACCCAAAAAAATTTCTATTCGAATTGAATTTTTAGAATCTATGTGGCAAATGTTATGGATGAAGCAGGATGATATGGAAAGACATAAAAAGGGGACATTCCTCCCTAACCTAATTGAATGTGAGGAGTTATCTGTAGGGTTTGACACTCTTGAAGAACTGTAGAACTATTTGAAGATGGGGTATTCATTAAAGTCACAAGGATAAAGGGTCTTTGATCCTGAAGGGAATATTAATTTTATAAAGCATACACTTCTCACTAAAGCTAGGATTACCCATGTAATGGATTACAAAGAAGTTTTAATAAGAAATTGATTTACACATGATGAAGTTTTTCAGAGGAAGAGGAAGTGGGAAATCATAAAGAGGCTTGAGGAGGAGATGAAGAAAAGGGACACTAGATTCCAAGGATTCTATGTTGAAGAAAAGGATCCTATCAAAAGGATGAACGTAATAATTGACAAATTTGAAAGATTAAATGTTGAACCATAAAAGAAACCTGAGAGTCAGTCTTCAAAACCTTTGAAGCTGTCCATCAAAACAAGTGGTATTGTAATCACAGAGCCCCTACCAGACAATGCTGCAATACAATCAAAAGCATCCCCTGACCAACCAATTCCTAAAAGGTAGAAGACACATGGAGTGGCCCCCTTAGTGGCATATGAAATAAGTGAAGGAGTAGGGGATACTAAAGAGGTAGCCGATGTACTTTTGAATTTCAAAGATGATGAAGTTGATCAACCACTTCCTAAGCTTGCAAATGATGCTCATAAACCAAAAGAAAGAGTGGATGTACATGGGAATAATGATCAAGAAGTGCATGATGATGAGAGGGTGATTGTTGCCCTTTTTTTTTCTTTTTCTTTTTTTAGACTGCAGGAATCGGGTAGCAACCCCTATAAACTGATCTTTAGTAAACTTTTAGCACGTGACCGGCGGTGTGGCGCGACCCCTCCGGTACAGGGGTGAGGGAGACTAGAACTTGTGACCAACCTCCTACAACAGAAAGATTTAGCCAACCAAGCTAGGGCCCCAACCCCTGTGGTGATTGTTGCCCTTAGATTTATTGAATATGATGAATTTATTCAAACTCCCGAGTTTAAGGATTTTTGGTTTAAGATGAAAATGAAAGAATTTAAGGAGAGGCTCCAAATTAATAAGATAGGAAATGAGGAGTCACAACATGACCAAATTGTTTCCTAGACTCTTGAAGAACTCATAATTAATGAAATTACTATTAGCCACCATAAGTAAGAAAATTGGTCTTAGAAAGCAATATACTAATTATTCCTAGGATGGAGTTAAAAAAGATATTCAAATGGATCAAGTAAGAAGCCAAGATCCCATGTTGGTTTTTGAATTCAATTCAGATGAGGGAATGGGTGGCACAAGTTACAATCCAAGACTTGAAACCCCAGCCTTTTGGACAAAGCAAAAAAGAAAAAAAAAACCAAGATTGCTTGACGTTGTAAAAGAAATGAGAGGGACTACCATGGTAAAGAAACTTCAAGACACATTAACATTGGAGGTAGCTACTATGATAATGCACTCAAAAATGTTTAGTAGGGATGTTGTTAAAGCTATGGATCTTAGATTGGAAGAATATGAGAAAGCACAGATTGATTTGAATGATGAAGTGAATAGGCTATTCATAGAAAATGTGAAATTGAAAGAGCAGTTGAAGGGAGAAGGTCCTTCCTAAAGAATAGAATTAATAGTATACCAGTCCCCTGCCATCCAGAATGATACAGGTGCAATCACTATTGAACAAGTAAATGTGCTAAAACAAGAAATTGAGAAGTTGAAAAAGACTAATGAAGAAACAAAGGAAAGAGCAAAGAGAGAAACCCTCAGGTATTGGAATGAATCTTGAAGCATAGGCTTAAACTAATTGTGGAAAAATTGGAAAATGTATATGAATGTTATGACTCCTTGTCACAAGTAGTTGATCAAATAAAGGCCCATGTACCTATATTGGACCCCTTATTCAAGAAATGGCAACCTATACATCACACCTTAACGACTTTGTGCAAAATTTTACAAAGAAGTGTTGAGGCCCCCACAACTTTAAAGCCTACTGAGCAAATGGTCTAAATGGTCACAGATGAATTTCAATGCATATTTGTAGAAGACCAAAAGATCGAGGCAAGAATGGATTCATTTCACACACTAAAGTAGTGGTTCGTGCCTCAGATACTAAAGGATGATGATCAACTAAAAGGCTCCAAGGATCGGATAGATGAGATTAGAAAAATTGTTCCCAACTTCCTCACTAATTTACAGAAGGATGGTGACATAAATATTCACCACCTCAATTTAACCTTGGATGGAATAATTGCACTGGATGCTGGATACTCAAAATTCATCACAGATAGCAAAGGGTTATTAGACAGTAGATGGAAGAGTCACTTGGTCAACAAACAAAAAATAAAGGAGTACAAAGGGCATCGTGATTACATGGTGTACCAATGGGAGCAAACATATCTAGCTCCCCTAGAAGAATAGGCTTTGCAGTGAAATACCAAGCCTTGCTAATACTATCATGGAGAGAGGACATTGCCAGATATGAATGATCATAGGTACCTTACGATGAGTAACGAACTTCTATATCTTGCGAGTGCTCTAGACTTCAACATCTAATCATTTCTCTTCACTACTCATATTTCATTGCTTTTATGCAATCCTATGTAAACAAAGATAATTAAGACTTTTTGATTTGTGTTAAAAGTGGGTACTAAAAAGACACTTTTTGACATGTCATTCAGGACAAAATTTTGAAACGTATTGTAAAATATTTTTTAAGATCAATAGAATGAAGTTATAATTGGTGGCCGAATTTTGGTTTCAATTGTTTGTTGAAGTGAATTAATGAATTTTATCTTGCTATCTCCAGTTTGATCTTTCCTTGTTATTTAAGTCAATATATCAAGGGTATATCTAGTTTATAAAAACACATTTGTTGTCAAACAATTCATTTTGTACTACATTTTGGTGTCAAATCTTTGGTAATTATGGTTAGTTTCATTACATTCAAATTTTGAATTCTGGGAAATTATATGCTATAAATAGATTGATGGTTGTTTGGATATTGAAATTAGCTCTCTTAGAAATTCATTGAAATATCTTGTCTTGAAATATCTAGAAGGATTAATTTAATTAAAGAGGATTTTGTGGTTATTTTTATAACACTGATTAACAATGATTTTATAGTGCAACTAGCTTGCTATTTTCATTCAAGATACAATTCATGATCAAAGTCAAGCACATACCAAGAAGATGGTACACTACTTCAAACCCTCAACCTCACTTAGTTTAGTCTACTTACATGGGGATATTAAGGAAGTTGCTAAACAATTAATATATATCATTTGTTGTTTGTGAAGGAGAATCCTGTGAGATCCAATATGGCAGTGGATCAATATCCAGTTTCTTTAAGTAAAGATGATGCCATAGTTGGAAAACTTGTTGTGAAACATCAGCTTAGTAATTTTTGGATGTTAAGGCTTCCCAATTGGATATCAAAGATCTTTTCTCATCAACTTAATTTGGAATTTATGTATAAATGAATTCTTTCATGGTGTGGATCTTTACTGAGACAACACATGAACTAGGGTTGACATTTTTGTTGTCTAAGTCTGATGGAATTCTTAGGCTTGGTTTCCAGGAAATTTTTGTTATAATGTTGTTCCAGTATGATTAGTGTTGATAGCCTTCATTCTATAATATGTCAACTTCATTCTATAATATGAGTGTATCACATTTCTTAAATTTTGAACAAGGTTCTAAAATCAAAGGTTCAATATGCATATTTCAGGCCTATGTTGAACACTCTATTTAAGGCATTTGTTGACAAGGCTACAATTTTTTAATTGATTTATCTTTCTTCTGTGTTTGGACTTACTTTTGTAAATTTGCAATATGCAATACACTTTTATTCTTTCTGAATTGAGACTAATAGTAATTTTGTTGGTTGTATTGAGGCACAACTTCATTCATGGCAGAAAAGGCAACACCCTGTTGCTCATATTAGATGGAACGTTGCATATAAAAGAGGGAAGATTCTAGTTGGGTTATTGTTGACTGCATTAAAGGAGAGAGCTTCGTATATGGGACACAATCAACACTATCCTTGGATTCTACACGTTACAACTTGCTCTAGGAAGATTGTCCACGTTGTACAATTTTTAAGAGATGAAAGGGGCATGTGCTAGCATTGAAGGGCTTCAAGCATGCATTTCCATCATTGCAAAAGTTTTTTGGAGAATTTTCTTTCTTGCAAGCATTTTTGTGCAATATTATAACTCATATTTTTAGTCTTGTGACTGAAAATAACAATTGTAATACTCTATTTCTAAGTTGTAACTAGAACACCTTTCTTTTATTAATAAAGTTCACTAATTTTTCCTTCTCAATGGTTGTCTTATTGTGTGATATTGATGATTGATGTGTATTTCTATGTTTTATGCTTAAAAACTCAAATATCAGTCAATTAAAATGACTAAATATACTACTAATTGACATCAATTAATAATTAAATTGACTAAATATACTACCAATTGATAGAAATCAGTGAATAGTGAATAAATATGACTAGATATATGACCAGTGAAATTGGTGAATAAAAATGGCTAAATATACTACCAAATTGATCAAAATGATGATTAAAATTAATGACTAAATACACTACCAATGCACAAAAATTACTGAATAAAAATGAATAAATAAGTGACTAATTAATAACAATCAATGACTAAATATATCAATGAATAAAAAAATGACTAAATTAGTGACCGGATTACAACAATCAATCACTAAATCAACAACTAAATAAATGACCAGTTAAATATATTAGTGAATAAAAAATGACTAAATAAGTGACCAAATTACAACAATCAATGACTAAATCAATGACTAAATATATTAGTGAAAAAAATGACTAAATAAGTGACCAAGTTACAACAATCAATGACTAAATATACTACAAAATCGATCAATCAAAACAACCAATAAATGACTTAAAGTGGTTTAGTCATCAATTTGGTCACGTTATATATGACTAGCAATAAACTACTAATAGTCACGTGACCAAGTTCAGTTATTTATAAGTAGTTTTCAGTAGTTTTTTCAATAGTTTATTGTTGTTTTTGTACTAGTGAAAAGAGCTCTATTGAAGTTGTCTTGGGACTCATTCACCCAAGGGAAAATGGGTCTTGGTTTAGGGTTTCTCTGTAACTTTCTGGAGCCTTTGCTATAGATTTGAATCCTTCAATTTTCCCAGGTTTCAGGTTCGGAGTGCTGGAAACAAATTCTAAAATTGAGTTTTTGTGTGATGACAACTTTCTTGAAAACTTTTGCAACTTTGACAAGTTCTCCAATTTTTCTCTTCAAGATATCTCCAAGATTTCTTTCACCTAAATCTATAAACACAAATCAAGAGGGATTTTTTTATATTTTTGGTGAATGGGTGTTTTCCTTGGTCAAACCCCATTTTGGTAATTAAACCTTGAAATGAAACGAAATAGCATGAAAGGAATGATGAATGAATAATCCTATGTCACAACTCACCAAACCCTTGAATGAACCTTGGAATGTAGATCTGCAACTTGCATGAAATGGTGTCAATAGATGTGGATCTTTGATCTTGAAATTTTATTTTAAACAATTCCTTGAATGCTTGAATGGATCATGAACACTACATCAACATATTATCTCCAGTAACATGCATGATGCAAGAAGACCTTGATATGATAATAGGATCTTGATTGCTGCAATAATTCTTCAATAAATCTACTCTTGAATGCCTTGAAATGCTCTTTATCTCATAAACTTTCTATAGGAATGCTCTCTTAAAATTTCTAGGTGAAACATAGTGAAATGACCTTATATTTATAGGTATGTAACATTAATTTCCTGAAATTTAAATAACACAAGCCAAAATATGAATATGAATTTGAATATGATAAAATATCATCAAAAACATAATTAAAATTTAGGTCCTAGGTCTAAGTGAGGACCCATTCACCCATGGGAAAATGGGTCCCAGATCACTTACCTAGGACACACATTGCTCATTAATGATAAGTGTTATGTTAAGGCACTAATGAATGTTAATTTTTCCTCTTTAGAAAATGTAGTTAATTAGGCTTGGATTTGAATTAAAGGGGCCAATTAAGGAAAATTAACCTCAATTAATTAAGGGAGCCCTAAATAAGTGTGAAAGAGTAAAGGGGTACACTTTACAACACCACATTAAGGCACAATTAAGTCCATTTTAATTACTAGGGCCCTAAACTCAATGTGAATATGTAAAATACATATTAAAACATTAAATTAAGGTATAATTAAGTTTATTTTAATATTAATTCCTAATTAAGTGTGAAAAAGGTATACTTTTTCCTACACCACATTTAGCCCCCACTTTAGTGAGAGGATGACCCCGCATCAAACTCACACTAAAGTAGACATTCAAGACACATATGTGTATGTAGCAATGGAAAAGATACTCAATCATACAACATCAAAGACCTAAGAGAAAGGGAGGAAAATCAAGCTTTGGTTGTCCAACGCGATGTGGAACACGTCTTAGCTATTTGTCTAGGGAAAGGGGAGGATCAAGCCTTAACAGTCCAATGTGATGTGGAACACATCTCAACTGTTTTTACAAAAATGTTCAAAAGTAGAACTTGATGTCCACTATTCAAATGACATGCACACTCGCTCCAGGCTAATGGAACCTCAAGTTGTCCACTAGGTGAGCCCCCAAAAAAGTGGCTTAGTGAGAAATTTATGCCAAGTCTACAGGATCTCACTATACTAACCATACCAAATCTATCCCTCTAATAACTCCAATAGAGCACCACAAAACTAAGGCTTTGGACTTCACAAGGTTAACAAGTTGTATTATGCTAAACACTTATGAACAAAATGTAAATAAAGGTTTGTTCAAAGAGACTTTTCTTAGTTCATGTAAGGTCTCTTCTTAGGGAACATCATGCCTAATGTCTCCAAGAGAGGACAAGTCAAGAGTAAAAGATTCACAACTTAGGGAATGCAATGTGTAGCACCACCACTAAGAGGAAAGTTGTACGCTAAGAAATATCACACTCTTAGAGGACATCAAACCCAATGACACTACCAAGAAAAAGATGCATCACAAGAAGAAAGAAAATCACATAATGAAGTGGGAGTATGTTAAAAATAATTCCAATGTATACCCCCACTTTAAATAAATTGCTACACCATTACTATGAGAAATTGCTTTAAAGTAGCAAATGATCAATGCTAATCAATAAAGAGGACATGAGAGCTTATTCGGAAAGCCCTATGCCAAGTCATGAAAAAGAGAGGAAGGGGTTGCCCGAAAAATGAAATCCCAAAACACATAAGGGATCTACAAGTTCGGGGTCAGTATATCTTTACTACAATGTTGTTATAGAGCTCGAAAATGTCATCATTCCCTAAATACTCATAGAATAGGAAGAATGACACATAGAAAGAAAAAAGAAAGAAATAGATTCTAGGTCAAAATGGAAGAGACCTAAATGTCTCAACACCTTGTGTCATCCCCTAAAGGAAAACACAAGACAAAAGAAAGATAAATGTTTACAACATATAGAAGAATGTAGATACAAATAGAGGAATGCACATGAAGAGGGATACATCAAAAAAAAAAAATGGGGGATCACATTACACACATGCAATCACACAAAGCAACATGAAAAAAAAAATAAAAATCAAGATACTACTAAGACATATGTGAGTCAACCTATAACAGGTCATCTGCATCCCAATCTCATTTAGTATATCGTGAGGCAAACAACTAGCCAAAGGGACAACATCAAGTGTTGAACTAAAACAAGCAACAAGTTCAACACTCTTATTAGTGGAATCATAATTTAAGCTCATAGAAGAGGAAAACATTAGATTTAGCTCATTATGCACTTCCTCATCAATCTTTTCAATTTCAATTTCATCATCTAGATTAATCACAATGGGAGGTCTAATGATAATATCCATAGAAGTTTTCTTATGTTGCAGCAAGGGTAGAGAGGTATCCTGCACTGCTTCAGACAAGTTTGGATTCTAATTTTCAATGTTTTTTTTCTTCTTTTGCTTGTAACAAATGAGTGATAACATGACATCTATGATTATGCTCTCTAGCATTGTGATTTCTTTTCATGCGGTTTTCAAGTTGTGTTTGTGTAGGAGCGGGTTTATCAACCATAGATTTCTTTTCTTCCCTTAAGGGAGGAACAAAAGGAACCATGGGAGGTTGTTCAACCACTTTTTCTTTAGCTTTGTAAACTCGTTTGACTTTAGGATGCATAATCAGATTTTTTTGATTATGTCATGGTCTCTTATAAGAAATGGTTAAAGGATTTGTCATAGGCTTGTCCTGGATACTTGGAAGGTCTTTCAGTTAGATCATGGTTTCTTCTAGGATAGGAGGCTCAATCATGGGTTGAGGCATATTACTAAGGGATAATTCTATTATGCGCTTTACCTTAAAATTTTGATATGATTTGAAAAAGAATCCCTCACGAGGTCAAATAGGTTCTATGGGATCAGGCCAAAAGAAATCCAATGAGAAGTTCCCATGGGAAGACACAAGATTAAAGCCACTATGATGCACAGTAAAAATATCATTTACAAATGGAAACTTTAAACATTTATGCACAACTAACGAGATGAAATTCATGGAGCAAAGCCATGGATAGCCTAGCTTCACACAAAATTGGTCCAAACTTGGGATGATGGTGAATGAGACATTTAATTCTTTTAGTCCAACCTTTAGAGGGAGATTTATCAAACCAATTGTAGAGAAATCAAAACCATTATGTGTTTTGATCCATGCTTTCAATTTTTCATATGTATCTTGATAAAGTTCTTGCACAAATAGGAATTCTTCAGTGATCACATTCTCTACACAGATGGGATCAATTAATATCCCATTAGTAGGCTTATCATTGATTCTTCAAGCTATGTAAAAAGGACCATCGGGTGCATGTTTAAGTATGTCTTGTTGTGAGAAAGCAATATCAAGTGGCATCTTAGTTAGGACCTTATGAGGTTTAGCATCAACAAATGCAACCAAATCATCCATAAGGTTGTTCTCATTGTCTTTCACATTTTCATCATCCATTTCCACATTCATCACATCATTCTTTGTTTCACTAGATTTGACAAAGGAGATATTATGATTAGGCATAGGATTAGTGAAGATTTGAAAATTTTGATTAAGAGGAGATACAAAATTATTACCTTGATCATTAACACCTCCAATTAGGATATGATTACAATCAACGAGGTTTTGCACAAGATGTTTAAGACACTTACAATGTTCTGTATCATGTCCATTTTTTCAATGGAAATGACAATAAGCATTAGGCCTATAGTTGGGAGGTAAAGGATTAGTAGGATAAAGAGCTATAAAAGGAGGTAAGGATATCAAATTCTTTTCTAAGAGCTGCAACATGGTATTATGAAGGGTATTAGGTAGGGGTGTGAATTTTCTATTTCTATCCACAAAGGCATATGGTTTTGTTGTCTTTATAGCAGCCACTTGGGTGTAAACATTTTGATTGGATTGAGGGGGATTAAGTTGTACAAAGCCCTTATTTTGTTTCTTGAAAGGTTGGTAGTTGTTTTGACGTGTGGATTCCGTCTTTTCAAGACAATTAGAGGGAGTTTTCATTTCAAAAATACTAACTGAATTCTGGTAATCACAAAGGGTTGTACACAACTGTGTGAAGGAAGGAAATCTCAACATCTCAATATTAGTTTGGATATTATCTTACAAATTGGAAATAAAAATTCTTTGAAGGTCAGTATTAGGAATCTTAATGTTTATTTGTGAATAAATCATTTGGTATCTCTCTATGAAATCAGTGACTTTTTCATCAACCTTTTGTTTACATGTCATCAAATCAGATAGGGTCATCTTGGGACCTATGTGAACTTGGAAATGGTTGTAAAAGGCATCAATAATTTCATTGAATGAACTAATTGAATTATTTGATAGGGAGAAAAACCACTCTAAAGCAACATCGTTCAAGGATCAAGGGAAGAGTTTAGCCAAGAGTTTATCTTCAAAAATGAAGTCACTACATAAGGCTATTGTGCAACCTGTCTAAGTGCTTAGTTACAACCTTATCTAGAAGGTTTTTGTTTTAAATTTCTTTTTGATGTTTTGGAAAGGTCTCAAACACCTTTAATAATGTGTATGAGGACCTTTTGGAGCTTAGGTAAAAATTAGAATAAATTAGGAAATGTTTTGGTGGCCATTTCCTATGTTTTTGTAAAAAGTTCGAAAACACACTGTGTTTTCAAACCGCGTGTTTTTTTGCCATTCTTGGTTAAAAACGTGAAACCTAATGAAACCTAACGGTTTTGGAGGCATGAAAAAGACTCTTTCTCGACCTGGGAAGAGGTTAGAAGTTTTTATGTTGGCAGTTTCAAGAGGAAATAAAGAAAAAAGAGCAATTTTGGCATGGAAAACCCTGTTTTCTGTTTTGTTTTCTGTAGCAGCAGCTTGCATGGATTAAATGAGGCATTTTGTGGATTCTTTCAGCATGTATTAAGCCTCTGGAAGTTCTGTTTGCACCATTTGAATAGTTGTTACATCGCTTTCTTTATTTCTTGTAAATTCTGTATTTTATCTTATTTGTTGTTTGGATTGGTAAATGGAATAAAGAAGGAGCTTTAGCCCGCACTCCCACCATACCAAGAAGCATGGGAACATTGGGAATGTGGATAAGCTCCTTTAGTGTACATAGGTTAGTATTAGGAGTCAATAGAGTTCCAAAAAGCATGCTAAATGACTTTTCCTAGGCGAGACAGTGAGAACCCGGCTAGGAAAAGCTTGAGGACAGCGTGAATAATTTGCAGGGGAGTGAAGATTTTTAAAAGATTCTTTTTTGAGGATTTAGGGGAGTGTCTTGGCTCTACATGGTGACAAGGAAGAGCCCGTAACAGTCCGTTTTCATGAAGAACTTTTCACCAGTCCTAAACTGGTTCTGAACAGTTTTGAAACCCTAGTATTCTTGGTTCCTTTTGCATTTGGATGGAGTACGGCCTGTACAGTGCTGAAACCCTAGAAATCTTGAAGGTATAGCATGTGCAAGACATTCCCTAAGCAAAGAGGATAGGTCCTTTGGTGGGTTTAGATCAAAATTGCATTTTGACTCTGTTTCAAAGACCTAATTGTGGCTTAAGTCTACTAGCCTTTCAAAACCAAGAAAAGCATTTTCTTGAAAGAGATGGAGAGTTTGTGAAGGGAGGTTGATCAGGAGCTTTAGGAAAATTATTTTGGAAGCCATGGAAGCTTTTCACACCCCTGCAACAAGGTTGGCAGAATGGAAGAGTGACTAGTCTTTAGAGGAATAAGGGCTAGTTTGTGCACGTGAAGAAGGAGTACCAAATGGCACTTGGTAACAGCAAATTTGCAATGATAGCAGGGTTGATAAAGTGAACCAGGGGTGCCTCAAAGGTAAGAGGACCTATAGGTTGTAGGGTGAAAGAAATATCACCTTAGGAGTTCTCAGATCAAGGACTCAAAGCAGTGAGATAGCATTTTCTCATATCAACCCTTGTTCTATCAGATTGGTATCAGAGCACAGCTAAAGATTTGGGAAAAGAATCTTGCATGTCAGACATAGAGTCAAGTGATACTTCCACCATGGTGACCAATGCAGAACTGGCAAAGATGGTTGAAGAGCAAGAAGAAGACAATAAGCAGTTGAGGGAAAGAATAGCTCAACTTGAGGCAGCAGTGAGAAGTGCACAGTTTGAAGGAAGAATTCCAAAAGAAGAAGAGGTTGCAGAGGAAGATAAGACCCCTGAACCTGACCCCGTCTTGAAGGAGGAGCCTTTCCTGAAGGCATTAAAAGCTTTGAGTGGAAAAGCACTTGAAGGAATACCACTATTTAGTGGAAAGATGGAACCTGACCTAGTTATGGACTGGATAGAAGGAATGGAGAACCACTTCGAATGTGATGGAGTTACAGAAGCACAGAAGGTGAAGGTTGCAAAATCAAGGTTGAGAGGATCAGCATTAACTTGGTGGAAGTTTATTCAGACTGAAAGGGAGAAAGAAGGTAAGCAACCTATATCAACCTGGAAAGGAATGGTTGCTAAAGTGAAAGAAGCCTATATGCCCGATGACTATGAAATTCAGCTCCACAAGAAGAGGCAGAGTTTAAGACAAAAAGACCAAGATGTCAGCACCTACACTGAAGAATTTCAGAAGCTTTGTTTGAGATCAAATGTGGCAGAAGATGAGAGCCTAAAAGTGGCTAGATACCTCAATGGTTTGAAGTGGAATATACAGGAAGAGATGGCTTTGCTCAGCCCCAAGACAGTCCACCAATGCTATCAGCTAGCTATTAAGATTGAAGAGAGGAATAAAAGGAAGCATGATCAGTCCTCTAAGGGTAGAGGAAGAGGCAGAGATCAAAGAGGACAGCGTGGAGGTTACCAAGGAAGAGGTGGTGACCAAAGAAGCCAAGGTGAATCAAAGCTTACTGAGCATGGGGGTGAAACCTCATCAAGAGGAGGATTTAATAGAGGAAGAGGACCTCAAGGTGGTTCAAACAGAGGAAGAGGAGTAGGCAGAAGTAACTCCTACTTTGCCACCATGAAGTGCTATCACTGTAATCAGCTAGGCCATCCAGCTTATAGATGCCCGGAGAAAGCTTCATCTAGCAACGAGAAAAGAGTAGCTTATGCACAAGAGGACACCGTGAGTGTAAAGACACCTGAGATCAGCCATATTGAATCAGAAGTAGGTGAAAATCTGATGTTTAGTAGAGTGCTGATTAGACAACCGGTTAAGGAAGAACCCAAGCAAAGGAGAGCTTTGTTTAGAGCAAGGTGCAAAATACTTGGAAAGGTATGCAAGGTTATTGTAGATTCTGGTTCTACGGACAATATCATCTCTGAGGAGGCAGTAAATAAATTAAAATTGCAGAAGGTACCTCATACCAATCCTTACAAAGTCACATGGTTGAACAAAGGGTAGAGTGTCTTAGTGAATGAGCAGGTTACAGTGGAATTTTCGATTGGAGGCTACAAAGACAAGCTGATTTGTGATGTACTGCCCATGGATGCATGCCATCTTCTTCTTGGCAGTCCATGGCAATATGATAGAGGTGTTGTTTATCATGGAAAGGAGAACACCATTGAGTTCACGAAGGATGGAAAAACCTTCAAGTTGCAATCGTTGATTGAGGAAGATGAAGGGCAGTCCAAGGTTCCAAACATTATGTTGAGCAGTGGCAAGGAGTTCATCAAGGATCTACACCAAGGGAATGAAGGTTATGTGGTCCTAATGCAATCCAAAGAGGAAGAAAAGGCTGAGAAGACAGTCATACCTGAAACAGTTCAAAGGCTGCTAGAAAAATACAAGAGCATTGTGAGTGATGGAACACCATCAACTCTACCACCCAAGAGAGCAATAAGTCATCAAATTGACTTCATACCTTGGAGCCTCATTGCCTAACAAAGCAGCCTACAAACTGACCCCTGAGCAGAACAAAGAGGTGGCAAGACAAGTGGAAGAGTTGCTGAGTCAAGGTCTGATTCAAAAGAGTATTAGTCCATGTGCAGTCCCAGTTGTTTTGGCAACAAAAAAAGGAGGTAAATGGAGACTTTGTACTGATTCTAGAGCAATAAATAGAATCACAATTAGGTATAGATTCCCAATACCTAGGATTGAAGATTTATTGGATTGCCTTGGAGGTGCAAAATTTTACACTAAGCTAGATCTTAAGAGTGGGTATCACCAAATCAGAATTAAGGAAGGTGATGAGTGGAAGATAGCTTTTAAGACAAACGATGGTTTATATGAGTGGAAAGTGATGCCATTTGGCCTCTCAAATGCCCCTAGCACGTTCATGAGACTAATGAATGAGGTGCTTAAAGATTTCACAGGGATTTTTGTGGTAGTTTA
This sequence comes from Sequoia sempervirens, assembly GCA_007258455.2. NCBI lineage: Eukaryota > Viridiplantae > Streptophyta > Pinopsida > Cupressales > Cupressaceae > Sequoia > Sequoia sempervirens. The sequence continues at coordinate 7,883 of VDFB02105237.1, read as the reverse complement.
CTTGGATGACATACTGATTTTCAGTAAGACAGTAGAAGAACATTTGACGCATGTAGAGGTGGTACTCAAAAGGTTGCAAGAAGAACAGTTGGCAATCAACCTTGAGAAGTGTGAGTTCTTCAAACAAGAGCTTGTGTATTTAGGCTTTGTGGTATCCCAAGGAACGCTGAAGATGGATCCAAGTAAGGTGGAAGCTATCCTAAACTGGCCTACACCAACCACAGCAACTGAGGTAAGAAGTTTTCATGGTTTGGCTCAGTTTTATAAGAAGTTTATAAGGAATTTTAGTGGTATATGTGCACCAGTGTTAGATACAATCAAGGGTGGTCAGAAAACAAAGTTTAAGTGGACTTTAGAGGCTGATAAAGGGTTTGAAAAGTTGAAAAAAGAAGTGGCAACACAACCTATCTTGTTATTGCCTAGTTTTGATAAATTGTTTACAGTTGAGTGTGATGCAAGTGGAGTAGCAGTAGGAGGAGTCCTTAGTCAAGAAGGTAGACCTATAGCCTTCTTTAGTGAAAAACTCAATGAAGCTAAACAAAAATACTCCACCTATGATCTAGAACTTTATGCTTTAGTGCAGTCCCTTAGGAAATGGAGGCATTATTTATTGCCCAAAGAGTTTGTGGTTTTCACGGATAACCAGGCACTTAGTTATATCAATACCCAGGAGAAGTTAAGCAATAGACACTTGAAATGGATGGAGTACATTCAAGCTTTCACATTTACCATTAAGCACAAGAAGGGACAACAAAACAAAGTGGCAGATGCTTTAAGCAGGAGGATGTTGACAGTCCAAGAGATACAGCTGAAAAGCATTGGATTGGAAAGTTTTAAAGATCTCTATGGTGATGATGAAGACTTTTCCGAAGCCTATAAGGTATGTTCAGACTTTGCAAATCACTTTCACAGTCAATATGCTGAGTATACATTGCAAAATGGGTTGTTATTCAAGGGTAATCTGTTATGTGTCCCAAGAGGATCAATGAGAGAAAATCTGATCCAAGAGAAACACAATGGCAGTCTTAGTGGGCATTTTGGTATTAACAAAACTTTAGAGCTGGTACAAAGGTTTTATTATTGGCCTAAGTTAGCACGAGATGTCAGAAAGTATGTTGAACAGTGTGTTGTTTGCATGAGAGCAAAAGGGGGAGCTAGCAATGCTGGGTTATATCAGCCTTTGCCTATTCCGAACAGACCATGGGAGTGCGTGAGCATGGATTTTGTGGTGGGTCTTCCCAAGACTAAAACTGGTTTTGACAGTGTTTTTGTAGTTGTGGACAGATTCAGTAAGATGAGCCACTTTATTCCATGTAAGACTACTCCAATGGCATGCTTATACTGCTCACTTTTCAGTGCCGTGAGAACTACGGATTTGCATTATATTGTTTCATACGGATGCAGTTCTGTTTCATTTCTGGAAACACAGTATGATTAGGAAACTCTGGAATTGGTCATTTCGACTGGAAGCCATCATCCTGCACCACGGTCAAACCCAGTGGACACTTATGTTGAAGAATCCATTGAGGTTGACAAAGAATAGGCGAATCGATGAGCTGGCATTTCTGCCGTGAATGGCGAAATTTATAGCGCATTCAACGCGCAAGAAAGCTCATTTTGAAGTTGTATGGGATGCAATCCCATGGGAACTTGTGAGTCAGATATTCGGAACAATGGAGAATGAGAGCGGACACGGTTATTCCCACCTCAAACTGGCCAGGCAGACCATGAGCTAAAAAGCGGCACATAACAGCGAGCAACACAAAAGCTGAAAACATGCGCTGATGAGTCGGCGAGTGATGCGGTGTCAAATGGGCGGATTATGTGATGGTTCACCCTCACCGTGTCCTGATTGTAGCGACGTCCACCGTTAAAATGAAAGCGGCAGGACCATGCGTGATAGTCAAGCATGGAAAGAATGGCTATTGCTGTGGAACTTCCATCTGATTTGGGCATATCTCCAGTCTTCAACGTTGCTGATTTGATCAGGTACAAAGGGATAGTCAGTGATGAGGTTCAGAACAGTCATGAGGTCTTCAAGGACATCAGAAATGTACCCCTACCTAGTCAAGAGAAAGCTTAGGCAGAGAAGGTCTTGGAGTCCAGGGTGAAGAAAGCAACAAGACATAAGACATATATGGAACACCTTGTCAAGTGGAAAGGAAAACCTGAGTCTGAGGCTACCTGGGTTGAAGAAGCAGATTTCAAGAAGCACGGAATTGATCCATCACTTCTGAAACCTCAAGTTCCTTGATCTTTGTGCTGAGAGGGGGAGAATGGTGCAGGAGCACCTGTCTAAGTGCTTAGTTACAACCTTATCTAGAAGGTTTTTGTTTTAAATTTATTTTTGATGTTTTGGAAAGGTCTCAAACACCTTTAATAATGTGTATGAGGACCTTTTGGAGCTTAGGTAAAAATTAGAATAAATTAGGAAATGTTTTGGTGGCCATTTCCTATGTTTTTGTAAAAAGTTCGAAAACACACTGTGTTTTCAAACCGCGTGTTTTTTTGCCATTCTTGGTTAAAAACGTGAAACCTAATGAAACCTAACGGTTTTGGAGGCATGAAAAAGACTCTTTCTCGACCTGGGAAGAGGTTAGAAGTTTTTATGTTGGCAGTTTCAAGAGGAAATAAAGAAAAAAGAGCAATTTTGGCGTGGAAAACCCTGTTTTCTGTTTTGTTTTCTGTAGCAGCAGCTTGCATGGATTAAATGAGGCATTTTGTGGATTCTTTCAGCATGTATTAAGCCTCTGGAAGTTCTGTTTGCACCATTTGAATAGTTGTTACATCGCTTTCTTTATTTCTTGTAAATTCTGTATTTTATCTTATTTGTTGTTTGGATTGGTAAATGGAATAAAGAAGGAGCTTTAGCCTGCACTCCCACCATACCAAGAAGCATGGGAACATTGGGAATGTGGCTAAGCTCCTTTAGTGTACATAGGTTAGTATTAGGAGTCAATAGAGTTCCAAAAAGCATGCTAAATGACTTTTCCTAGGCGAGACAGTGAGAACCCGGCTAGGAAAAGCTTGAGGACAGCGTGAATAATTTGCAGGGGAGTGAAGATTTTTAAAAGATTCTTTTTTGAGGATTTAGGGGAGTGTCTTGGCTCTACATGGTGACAAGGAAGAGCCCGTAACAGTCTGTTTTCATGAAGAACTTTTCACCAGTCCTAAACTGGTTCTGAACAGTTTTGAAACCCTAGTATTCTTGGTTCCTTTTGCATTTGGATGGAGTACGGCCTGTACAGTGCTGAAACCCTAGAAATCTTGAAGGTATAGCATGTGCAAGACATTCCCTAAGCAAAGAGGATAGGTCCTTTGGTGGGTTTAGATCAAAATTGCATTTTGACTCTGTTTCAAAGACCTAATTGTGGCTTAAGTCTACTAGCCTTTCAAAACCAAGAAAAGCATTTTCTTGAAAGAGATGGAGAGTTTGTGAAGGGAGGTTGATCAGGAGCTTTAGGAAAATTATTTTGGAAGCCATGGAAGCTTTTCACACCCCTGCAACAAGGTTGGCAGAATGGAAGAGTGACTAGTCTTTAGAGGAATAAGGGCTAGTTTGTGCACGTGAAGAAGGAGTACCAAATGGCACTTGGTAACAGCAAATTTGCAACGATAGCAAGGTTGATAAAGTGAACCAGGGGTGCCTCAAAGGTAAGAGGACCTATAGGTTGTAGGGTGAAAGAAATATCACCTTAGGAGTTCTCAGATCAAGGACTCAAAGCAGTGAGATAGCATTTTCTTATATCAACCCTTGTTCTATCATTTATGCTTTAATTGGCCTTATTTTACATTCACGAGCCTTAATTAATGCATCTTTTCAAGGATAATCCTGACATAAACCAACATCCAATCTTAATTCAGGTGTTCTTATGTTGTGTGGCCCAAATTTGGTGATCTGGGACTCATACACCACCTTGGGTGTATGAGTCCCACCTAGCTTTTTGGGCCTTGATCTGGATTTTACTTTATTCTAAGCATTTTTGAAAATGTGTCCCATAGTTAAGCCTAATGGGACTCATACGCCACTTCTAGCGTATGAGTCTCATGTGGCCCGAAATTAAATTTAATTCAAATTCTTGGTGGGATTTTATTCTCTTAGATCTGAAGTCATGTTGTAGTGTTGCAATTTTAGGAAATTAGGCATAAACAAGTATAAATACGAGGTTATTTCACTCATTTTCCCCTAAGCTTTCATGTATTCATGCATTATAACAAATTTATGATCAAGGAAGCATTCAAGAGTTTACAAGATTTTACAAGAGAATTCAAGAGTCTTCAAGAGATAATTATCAAGTGTTTTAGAGCATTATTCAAGCATCAAGCATCATGTCAAAGTCATCATGCATCATGTTTGTTTCTGAGCTAACAATTGTGATGTAGGATTTTATGATTCAAGCTAGCATTCAATTCAAGATCTATCACATTCAAGCAAGAGTCAAAATCTACATCCATTGGAGCCATCTCATACATGTTTGCATAACTTGATTTCTAGGGTTTGGTGAGTTACAATAGTAAATTTTGTTCATTCATCATTTTCCTTTCCTATTTCATTTCATTTCAAGGTTTGATTACCAAAATGAGGTTTGACCAACGCAAACCCCTTTCTACTAACAAAACAACATTTTCCCCTCTCTTTAGTGTGTGATTTGTAGATCTAGGTTGAAGATATATTAAAGAGTAAGTTTGGAGAAAGTTGTCAAGTGCTCAAAGTTGTCAAAGTTGTCACCTAGCATTGGAGATCATTGAAAGAAATCTATAGGTTACAAATTAGAGATTCAAACCTGAAAATCGGGTGGAAAGGATAGAGCAGACATTGAAGAGAAGAATCAGACTTTGAATTTCTAGAAAACCCTAATCAAATTGATACACCACTTCTGGCATATGTGTCCGAGTATAAGGAAATTTATAGATTTCAAGAGTTTCAATCATATCTTTTCCAAATTTTTGTTCCTACCTAGAAATCCTAATCTGGGACTAAATTGCACAGGATGGCATATGAGTCCCAATAGGAATTAATTTTAGTGTTTCTAGCATTTCAAGTCTTCATCTAGTCTTCTTTAGGTTTTCATATGCACACCTTTAATCTCTCATCTTTTTGTTATGATTTACATGCTTTTTTAGGTCTTGCATTGCATTAGCTTTAAGCATTAGGTCTTGCATTTCATTAGTCTTTCCAATCCCTGGCTTGGTGATGAACCCCTCTTTAATGTTTATAATCAAACCCTAGGAGGACCCTATTGCAAGATCTATTTCTCCTTTGCATACTTTAGATTGAGATCTCTAGTGTTTTCCTTAAGTGAATGAGGTAGAAAAGTGTTGTTGTATGTCCTAAACTATAAAGCAACCATTTTATTTCATTTCATTTTGGTGAACCTGATTTTAGAACACATCATTTTTTATTTGGAGGGCATCATAGTCCTAGATATTGCTTGCATTAACTTTGCATTAGGGTTTGCACTAGTTAATTTGCATCTAGGGTTTCTAAATCTTGCATTAGTGAAAATGCATATAGGTTGCATTTTTGCTTCTTACATCATTGAATATCATCTAAATTCTGCATTTTCATTTAGTCTACAGATCATACAAACTAAAAAGCATAGAAAACACTTAAATTTTTTAGAAATTTGTGAAAAATGTCTTATTGGGACCCATATGCCCCTCTGGGTGATTTAGTCCTAGTGCAAATTTTAAACTACATTTTCCAGAATTCAAAACCCTATTTTTGTGCTCCTGTTTACTATTGATAACTTTATGTTTTAGTTTACAGATTTATTTTTTTCATTCACTTCATTTCATAGTTTAAATTAGTCCATCTTATGCATTGCTTAATTGCATTTCATTTCACATTATTGCATAGTGTAATTACCTTGTTTAGAATCTAAAAATTGAATTACATTTCATCATGGATATGTTATTTGGTAATCTTTTGATGTCTTTGAAATCATTAGTGGATGTGTTAAGCTATGCTTTTGGAAATGACCCTAATGAAATTTAACTTACTCATGCTCACTCAACTCCTAATGCATGTCCTCCTCATGGTGTTGACAACATTGGAGAAGATGATGACAACATGAATAAATTCCTAAACAATTTCCTTAACAACCTTGGAAACAATGCATCCTTTTATCCATCAATGAAACAACCAATAACCCTATAATAGCACCACCTAAGATGTTTGGTTACTTACATCTTGAAACTGAGACACGAGTTGAACCTAAGTTCCCTATAATAAGTGAACCTAGTTCCTCCAATCAAGCAAACAATCAACCATTTTATGTTAACAAAGTGGCAAACACATCAATCAACCTAGAAGAGAGATATGGAAAATGATTCACAATCTTAAGTAAAAGAGGATGTGACACAACAAGTGAACATGAAATTCATCAACTCTTAGAACAAATACCAATTCAAAATACTAAAGGATTAGGATATCAAGATCCTCCCCCTGATATGAATGCCCTTCTTCCTAAAGAACAACCAATGCCTCCTAACAATGGTAAGGATGATAGGATAGTCTTAGGTCCTTTTCCTCAACATTCAACTATAGAAGTTGGTGAATCTAGCAAGCAACCACTAGTACAAAAAAAACAATATATGAATAAATAAACTACTAAAAATTGCATATAAATGACTAATTTTGGTCACGTGAGTCCCATTAGTAGTTTATTGCTGGTCATTTATAATAGGACCAAATTTATGACTAAACTATTTTGGTCATTTATCTAGTCATTAATTTGGTCATTGATTTGGTCATTGCTTTAGTCATTGATTTAGTCAGTAATTTAGTCATTAATTTAGTCATTGATTGTTGTTAATTAGTCATTTATTTAGTCATGGTAGTGATTTATTTAGTCATATATTTAGTCATTAATTTATTCATATATTTATTCATTAATTTAGCCATTGATTATTGTTAACTGGTCATTTATTTAGTCATGGTAGTCATTTATTTAGTCATAGTAGTCATTTTATTTAGTCATGGTAGTCATTTATTTAGTCATGGTAGTCATTATAGTCATTTATTTAGTCATATTAATCATTTATTTAGTCATTTATGAACTAATGCTTTCAGATGTGTATGCAAACTCTTATGTTTGGAGAATACTATTACAATAACTAGTCTATGAAATTGCAAACCAAGAGAAAATTCTTTTGTGATTGAATAATATAAAACTTTAAAGCTTCAACAAATTTGGGATTGAAACAACATTGGAAAATAATTCTCTCTATATTCAAACTGTATATAAAATATGTTACAAAGAACTCTATATATAGAGTTTTGAATACAAAATCTTTTGTAGTATGCAAACTGCTGATTTATTATACTTTTAAAATTGAAAAAAAACTAAAACTAAATGGTGTGAATGTATGTCTTCAATGATGCCACTATTGTATATGAGATGGGCAGTAAATGCATCTAGTAAGGCACTAGTTTTACATTTTCTCCTTGCTCTATACCTATCCACAATGAAAAAATAAACATATTACTAGGTAGCATAAACAACGAATATCTTAAAAGCATATACCCATAAGCATTAGAGTAAGTCTAATAAATAAAAATGCATAGAATTAATGATATTACAAAAGAAATGCATTTGTAAGAGAATTAATATCAAAGTAATATCTTAAATATTACTAGCTTATCAGAGCAATATCTCCTTGCTATGTACTATCCATAAACATATTACTAAATAGTTGTAAACAATGAATATCTTAAATGCAGATACCCATAAGCATTAGACTAATTCTAATAAATAAAAATGAATAGAATTAATGATATTGCAAAAGAAATGCATTTGCAAAAGAATAAATATCAAAATAATATCTTAAATATATTACTAGATTATCAAAGTAAGTCTAATAAATAAAAAAATGCATAG
>VDFB02105236.1:0-24830 GCA_007258455.2 Sequoia sempervirens | reverse complement strand
TAGTATAGGGGATCACATTATGTACATGCAATCACAAAAGAAAACAAAGCAAGATAATAGTAAGGCACATACAAGTCAATCTATAGTAGATCATCTCGATCCCAATCTTGTTAAGTAAATACGTGTAGTGTAGAAAGTTGTACTCCCTTCTTGTAGATAGTACAATTTCACACTTAATTTAGACCTATTTTAGTACCTTTGCATTCACACCCTTTAAATAATCAATTAATAAGCCTCTAAGACTCTTTATTTTAGATCCCAAGGCTTCTTTCAATTGAAATCTTGACAAAATAAAAAAATACATTAAATTTTCTAACACCCGGGTATGTGCAGGATCATGATGGGCCAAAAAGTGGCGATATGATGGGTATGTGTAGGGTATGTGTGGCATGTGCAGCAAAATTGTTGATAGAAACAAAATGATTTTTTAAAGGAGATTCTTAGCTTTCCCTGGTACAAATTATGCTTGCACTTTGGATTTAATAAATAGTATTATTCATTTCTATTTGAATTATGACTAAAGTCCTAATTGATAGGTTGATTAGAAAAATCTACAACTTTTAAAATAGTATCCCACATTTTGAATTTGAAACATATGTCACATTTATCTCTACATACTATAGGATTAAAAAAAATGAATTTCATGAAGTTTTAACCATGTTAAGGTGGTCAGACATACAAGTTTTTATATTTTTTAAAAGTTGTAATAAAAAAATGTTAATTAATTATTTACTTGGAAAAAAATTACAAAAGAATATTCATCACATAAGGACATGATTCCTCTACTTATATCTAAAATATTATAAAAAAATATTATCATTTTATTGTGGTTAAGGTGGTCAGACAAACACTTATTTCTTATTTTTCCCTGAAATTTAAGTGTTATTGCATTGAAAATTAAAAATTTCACCAAATAGACTTTAAAAAAAAAATAAACCTAGTAGTTTAGAAACTACATTCAATTTGCTACAGATTCTATTCTTACATATTTTTTAAATAATATAGATAACTTATTCAAATTTTTACGTCAAGTTGTCTAACTCTGATTTTTTTTAATTTTTCGCCACGTAAGGGCCTATTTTTTCTATGATGATCTTGCACATACCCACCTTGACATTTTCTCACCTCAAAAAGCTAGGGTGATACTCATACGCCACTTTGTGCAAATGAGTCCCTCTAGGTGGGAGCCATACACCACCTTGGGTGTATGAGTCTCGGTTGGCCCGTATTTTAGGTTTTTGAGTGGGAAAATTCAAGTTTTTAATTTAAATTTCACAAATGTCAGCATTTGGGATCTAATAAACAGTAAATTAGATGAGATTCCTATAAAACTAAGGTTTTTGAATGATTATTTCACCTATAGATTTCAAGAAAAAGAGTCTCACTTAGATTTATAGCTTTCAAGAGAGATTTTTCAAGCATTCAAGAGCAAGGAACAAGTAAAGTTGAAGTCTTGGAGCAGCCTAATAGTTGTTTTATAGGTCTTCAAGCTCACTTTCAATTCAAGATCAAGCATTGTCAATGATTGATGATGGTTTCCTATAGAGAATCATGATGGATTCTAGGTTGAGGAGATGTAACTAGCCATCAAGCCAAACTTAATGACTTGTTTCCTCAGGGATTTGATCTTCCATTATCATTCTACTTTCTACCTAAAGGAAGGTACATGCATTATTATTTCTTGTTAGGATGATTGGAGATCTACCAAAGTGATTCATCATCTTCATGTTTCATTTGTCATCCTATTCTAACACATTAGAGTAGGGTTTCATTGCATTTTAGATCTCTTAATCTTAGATGCACTTAAGATTATGAATTTCACACATATTTCCTTTCACTTGATCTATTCTTTCTCTTAATGTTTAATTACAAAACTAGGGGTTTGACCAAGGAAAACACCCCATAAGTGAACCATAGATTTTTGGCACCCTAGACCTTTCTAGCTCTTCTAGGGTTTTTCACCTAAAAGGAGAGAGGTAGGCCAAAAATGCTAACTAGGTCCATTCAAATTATGTAATGTAAGATGTTATTTAGACTAAATGAAATGAACTAAGTGCAATCAAGTGATCTATATGACTGATTATGTATGCAAAACCTAAGATTTATGCTATGTTTGAAAAAATAATGTGATATGCAAACAAAGAGCTATGAATGAATAAATGCAGAACAAAAAGAAATGACCTAAATTTGTGTGCACCTAGAGGTTTGATGAAGATTCTGAAATGACCTGAATGTCATCTAGAATTATAGAAATTCACCAATGGGACTCATTTTCCCAAGGTGGCGAATTAGTCTTGCTTCTGATGAAAACTATCAAAAATAAATTTGAGTGTCGGGATCCAGAATCTAACAAAACTTAGATTTTCAGCCTTAAGGTGGGACTCATTCACCATTGGTGGTGAACCAGTCCTCTCCAAAATTTTTGAGAAATCATGATACAACTCTAGCACACCAGATCTAAAGATGTTTTCTTGTTTGATTCTTGAAGTCAATTCTGCAGGAAATAGACAGAATACCTTCTCCAAGCTTGAAATATGGTTGATTTGACTTGAATCACCTAGTTTATTTGTTGACCACTCTTCAACACCTAAATGATTGTTAAACCTGCATACAAAAGTTTGTAAACACACATGCAAGATTGGAAAAATGGTTGAGGGTTAAAGAATATGGGTTTGCCTTGGTCAAACTCCACTTTAGTAATCAAACCCTTAATGAAATAATGAAATGCAAGTGAATGATAAACAAATAACATGCAAATTCCATCAAATTACCAAACCCTTGTGGAAGAAAATATGAAGTTGTGTCAATGGATGCTCCAAAAGTGCTTGATGAATGCTTGATTTGATGTTGTAAGATGCTTGAATACTTGAGATTGCTTGAATGTGATGTGTGAATGTTGGAGATGTAAAATGAGGTAAAAATCACTTATTTATACAATCTTGTGCTTTAGTAATCTGTTGATACCTCATCATAGGTTGAAACCAAGTGATTTTGAATAAAAACCCAAAAGGAAATTTAAAATATTTTGAATTTGGAGCCAAGGGGGACTCATTCATCACCCATGGCAAATGGGTCCCACCTAGGACCTGAAAATGGATGTTGGGAATTAAGTCACATTTAATGTTGTTTGTCAGTTTTACATTCAAAAATACACTTAAGCAAGCTTTATAAGGGCATAAATGGGTCAAATAAAGCATAAGAAAGATGTAAATAATGAAGTTATGCCTACAAAAGCATGAAATATTGTTACAAGACTTTACAAAACTTCAAAATAGGACTTGTTAAGTGATGAAAAGGTGATTTTTAGGTGAATTATAATGAATAGAGTCTAGAAGAGTGTAGAAATGTTTTACTACACTTCACAACATCTTCACAAGACATCATTATTTGAATTTTGGTACCTAAATATTCATGTTCAAGCCACATTGCAACACAAAATCAAAGAAAAATAGATCAAACATCATTAAACAAGACCTAAAATGCCATGAAAATGACAAGGGACCATTTTTCTATGACACATTTAGAGTAGGGTTTCATTGCATTTTAGATCTCTTAATCTTAGATGCACTTAAGATTAGGACTTCCACACATATTTCCTTTCACTTGATCTATTCTTTCTATTAAGGTTTAATTACCAAACTAGGGGTTTGACCAAGGAAATCACCCCATAATAAAATCAACATAATATTTTGTTTTACAAATTTTTAGCAGGTTCAGATCCAAATGCAAAGTTTTGAAAACATGGGATGGAAGTGTAGAGAAAGGAGAAAAAATTTAGATCCTAATTTTTAGGAAAAGCAGAATGGGACTAATCACCACCTTGGGTGTATAAGTCTTGGTATAACACTTTTACCAGATTTCAATGGACTTAGACTTGTCATTATGAGATTGCATTTTCTACCCAGAAACACTAGACTGGGACTAAATCACCCAGTCTGGCATATGAGTCCTTGTACACATCAATAGTAGAAAATTTTAGGGTTTTTAGATCTTTCTTAGTGATCTTTTATCCTCTAGGTACCTTTCCACATCTTTCTTTTTGTCATTCTAATTTCAAGGTTATTTTCTAGGTCATATAGTTAGGTTTTGCATATTTCTTTCATCTCCCTTCTTAATAAGCATTTTCTTAGTGGTGAACCCCCTTCTAAATCACACCCAAGGAGACCTTGTATCCATGTCTTTTCCTAATTGGATCATTAGGTTGAGATCTATAGGTTTTCCTTGAATGAACTAAGAGAAAAATAGGAAGAGGATACCCACCCCCTTTTATGTGTTTGATCTCCTAATAGGTGGAGCACCCTATTTCCATGTGTTCATTTTGGTGAACTTGACCTTTGAACCCTTTATTTCTGATTTGGAGTGCATTAAAGTCCTGGATTTAGCTTACATTAACTTTGCATGAGATCTTGCAATAGTTAATTTGCATTTAGGACTTTTAAATCTTGCATTAGTGAAAGTGCATATAGGTTGCATTTTTACATCATGTATCATTGAACTTCATTTTAAGTCTATAATTGCACATAGTAAAGACAACATACAACATAGAAACCTTAACATTCACTTAGAATTTACTAAATTAAGTGTAAAAACCCTAATTTGGGACTTATTTTCCCCTCTGGGCAATTTAGTCCCGATACAGGTTTTTTAACTGATTTATGGGAATTCTATATTGACTAATTTTGAACATTTGAAACCTTTAAAAACCCTAACTAGGAATAATATGCCCCTTTGTGTGATTTAGTCCCATTTCAAACCTAAATCTACATTTTACAACATTCAAAGCTTCATTTTTGTGTTTCAATATATTGTTATTAGATATCTTTTCCAGTTTACTGAATTTTTGTTTCATTAATTTCATTAGATCTAGCTTAATATGGTTTCATTTCAATTGTGGATATAATTAGATTATTGCACTTTTCTTTCATTTCAACATTAATTCATAATTTGAGAAGATTAGATTACATTTGACTTTGATTAGAAAACAAAACCAAAAGACCTATAAATCGATGAACCCCTTAGAGAAAGAATAGTTATTTGAGTATGTCAAATCTCTTTTCCCAAGTTACCCTATCCTTCAAGCCCTTTAGTAGTGATTACTTTGATATGTTAGATGAAGCCCTTGAGGATTTCAGCTCACTAGGTTCATCCACTAAGGCTTGTTACAACAAACCAAAACAAAGAGAAGTTAATGTGATTCAACCTCAACTCATCCATTACCCACCTTCAAACCAACCTCAAACTCAAAAAAAATGTGTTCTCACCCTTGAACCACATAAGAATAATGCTTTGCAACAATCAAGTTATAATACCATTTCTCATACATATAACACTAGAAACAATCCACAACTAAGACAAACAACTTCAATGTCCTTACCTTTGCCTCAATCCATATTTCCTAGCACTCCTCGATTGCCTTCGCATGGTGGGAAGGAGTATGATCTTGTTGAACAACTTAAGAATACTCCTGCAATGATATCCCTATGGGACCTAATTCAAAATTCACCTAATTATCATACTATGCTTCAAAAAACCTTGAAAATAGCTGCAGTTCCCTGGGTATGTGCAAGATCATTATGGGCCAAAAAGTGGTGATATGATGGGTATGTGTAGCGTATGTGGCTAACAACTTTTTTTTTACCCAAAATTGATGAAATGTAAAGGGTTTTTAAAGGAGATTATCAGCTTTCCACCAATATAAATTGTGATTTACTTTGAATTTAATAAATAAATCTCATCAAGCGCCTCAAGGAAGGTATGCATTAGGTTTAAAGGGCCTCACTTACTAAGTAGTGATGTCGAATATTGCATCATTCAGACACTTGTTACTTCCAAATTATGATTTTTAGTATTAAGCAGCCACCACACGAGCCTCAAATGGGAAGGTACTGCATTTTCTTAAATGCTTAGTCCTTTGCAGTATCTTTCAATGTGATATTTTATTTTAGCAAGCCTGGAATCCAAATTAAATAGGCCGATAAAGATAGCCATTTTTTCATACCAAACAAAAAATCTAAAAATGCTTGTATCTAGTATAAAGCAAAAAGATTTGTTGAAGAGTTGGCGAGGAGTTGAGAAAGAAAGAAGGTTCTAGAGTTTTATAGTGATCAAATGGTGTTTCATCCATGGAATATGTGAATAGCGTTACTGGTAAAAAATTGGGAGAGACTGATTGAAGGGTACATTACCAGAGACATTCTCTGAATAATTTTCAAGTTAGATAATGCTCGGGTGGAAGATAGTATTCACATCATTCCAAGGCTTGAGTTAGCTAGTCCCAAGGCACATCACATCATCTTTCCTTTGCAAGTAATTTCAATTTCCCTATCCAATGCACTCAACCTAATTTAATATTTGAATGAATTGGACGAGCTAGCTCAAAAGTATATCAATTTTCAATTTTTAATGGATAACACAATTCTACGAGTGGTGTAGAGCTATAATTTTTATTCATGGGAAGGTTTTATTGGAGGTTTGTTTCCACAGAACTATGTATAGAAACATATGGGGTTTGAAGAGATGTTTGATGCCCTTTGATTGACCATACAATTCAATAACGAAAACACTATGCTTAGAGCACTGTGATGAAATCGTAGGTATATATGCTCTATTATGGAGTTGGAAATTAGGGAGAAATTCTATGTGTTTTCTTACCCTCGAACCCATGTCCCTCCTCCTCCAAACAATGGGGTACACACAGATTTGTAGCTTAGAGTCAATTCGCTAGCTCGGGCTCAAACTCAAGTTCAAAACATGCACAACCAGAATAATTTGAGAGCTTAGGTGAATTCTTCCATGAGGAATGCAAGGTCGGTTTCTTTCTTTCACACACACAAATTTCCAGTGGAAGGTAGAAGAGTCTTTGAGTGTGGTCTACAGGTAACTGATGGATTGGATTTGCAAGATGAAAATTTAGTGATTGGGGGGTCAAAAAAATGTAAAGCTTATATTTAGTTGGTTTTTTGGTCATAGTTTCAGGTTTTAATAATGAAATTTTGATATGTAGTGGGTTTTGAAGCTTACAAGCTCGGGGGATTTTAACATGATGAAAAAGAATGTAATGGGTTTTTTAGCTTTTTGGGTCAGTATTAAGGGGGTGAATTTTTAACATTCGAGATGTAATGGGTCTTTTAGCTTTTTGGGTTGGTATTAAAGGGGAAAATTTTTAACATTCGAAATGGGTATATTAGTCATGCATTTGAACAAACTCAGGCTATAACTGGAGGTTTTCTTACTGGATCTTTCCTACCAGTATGCCCTTTAGAACCAGTTTTTGTACTATCTTATTTATATATAATATAATACTATAGTGTTATGCCACTTTTGTTAAAAAAAAAATTATTATTATTCATTTTTTGTTTGAATTATGACTAAAGTCCTCATTGATAGGCTAATTGAAAAACATTTGTAGCTTTCAAACCCTATCACATTTTTTGAATCTAAAACATGTGTCACATTCTATGCTTCACATACTATAGCATTAAAAAAAATTTGAATTTCATGAAGTTTTGACCAAGTTAAGGTGGTCATACATGTGAGTTTTTATGTTTTTTAAAAGTTGTAATATAAAATTCATAATTAATTATTTACTTGGAAAAAAATTACAAAAAAATATGCATCACATCGGAACGTGAGTCCTCTACTTATATCTAAAATATTATAAAAAAATATTATCATTTTATCGTGGTTAGGGTGGTCAGACAAACACCTACTTATTTTTTCCTTGAAATTTAAGTTCTATTGCATTGAAATTTCAAATTTTCACCAAATATTTAAAAAAAAAAGAAAACCCAGTAGTTTAGAAACTACATTCAATTTGCTACAGATTCTATTCTTACATATTTTTGAAATAATATAGATAACTTATTCAAATTTTTATGTCAAGTTGCCTAACTCTGATTTTTCTGAATTTTTTGCCACTTAAGGGCCTATTTTTTCCATGATGATCATGCACATACCCCCCTCTAGTGAAAATGCAAGTGATGTAGCAACTCTAATTCAAGGAATGAATGCAATTAACATAGAAATTACCTTTCATCAACATGAGCTACCTCCCTTGGAAATGAGAAAGAAAAATGACGCCTTCATGATAATAGCTATCTTTAATAGGAAAGGAATAAAAAGAACTCTTGTTGACAATGGCTCTGCTCTTAATGTGTATAGTGTAACCCTTTTAGATAGAATTGGCATGGATAAATCAATAATTGAACCTAATTCCTTATCACTTCGAGGATTTGACAATGTAGGAAAGAAAATGCTTGGTGTGATTACTTTGCCTATTACAATTGGAAAGGCTATGTTACAAACTCCTATCCATGTTATGCCTCATGATCTTTCATACAATATTCTTTTAGGAAGACCCTGTATTCATGAGATGCATGCGGTGCCTTCAACTCTTCATTGTATTATGAGGTATTTCTATAACAATAAACTATACCAAATCAAAAGAGATCCCAAGTCAGAAAGTTGCTTACAAGTTGAAAAAGGAATGAAAAGTCCTCTAAACACATTAATTCCAACATCAAAGATATAACCTATGAAAGAAGAAAGATAAGAGATGGAAAAAGTGTCAAATTTATTGGAAGATGATTGGGGTTCCTTAGACTTCACACCTTCGTTCATGGTCCAAAATACAAAATCAGAATAAAAAAACCAAAAACCAAAAACAACCAATGGTAATGTCAACATAGAATTCAGAAGAAAACTCACAAGCATCTACCTCATCTACTCTAGAAGAAGACACAATCTACACAATGAACATTGATGGGATAGATTACCAACAATCACCAAACTTGAAAGAAATGGATAAAATTTATGGAAGAGGTTATGAGCTTATGAATCAACTTGGCTATAGTGGAAAAGGATGTGGAAGGAAAGAACAAGGCATCCATGTTCCTATAGAGCCTAACACACAAGAAAAAAAACATGTGCTTTGGGGTATTATCCTTCTAAGATAGTGCAAGAAACAAAATGCCATCATTAAACATCAGTACCGTCATGTGTAACCCTAATAAAACAACTCTCACCTTGAAGCATCCTGAATTGATTGATACAACTTGTGAAGAATCATTGGACTACTTTAAAGATGATGAAGCCTTGAAAGAAATGTTAGGAGTTTATGAAAAACCATTTACTCCTAAAAATAAATGGGTTCGATGTTCTATGATTAGTGCTAAGCAAGAAGACAGAGAAATGGAAAGTAATGAGAATGATAAGGATGACAAAGAATACAATCCTAAAATTCTAAAACAAACTACACTTCCTTTCAGAGATACAATCAACATACTAATCAATGCATATTGCTAGAAAGGAGAAAGTGATTAAGATATGAAAGTTCCTTGATGAAGATGAACAAGAGGACCATTTAGCTTTACTTCATGACTTTTCTAAAAAAATTTCTTGGACTTATTCAGATATGTTGGGAATTGATGCTAATATAGTGACACACAACATAGTCCTTGTAGAGGATGTTAAACCAATTAGAAAAAAGATATGAAAGATGAATCCTAAGATAGACTTATTAGTTAAGGCCAAGATTGAGAAATTCCTTGAAGCTGCTTACAAGAACATCATGTTTATTACATTAGCTAAACTTTGATTGATTACAAGACATGATATACAATAATGAAAAAACATTTTTTGGCTCTCTTATTCACTACTAGTAAATTGAGACATTACTTACTGAATGTTGAAATCCATGTGATGATGAAATTTGATCCTTTAAAACACCCTTTCACTAAAATAGATTTTTCGGAGCGTTTATCTAAGTGGGTTATGTTATTAACTAAGTTTGACCTTAAATTTTTCTCTCAAAAGGAAATTAAAGGACAAGAATTGACCAACCAATTATCTAATGCTCCCTCTCTCCTAGTGTTACCTAATATTGATTTTTTCCTTAATGATAACATGTTAACGATTGAAACTAATACATGGGAGTTATATTTTGATGGTTCTAAGTGTAGAACTAGCTCCAGTGTAGGGGTTATACTAATCCTGCATGTGGGAAATCCTATTCCCTTGTCTTACTGCTTTAAATTCCTATGTACAAACAACATAGCAGAGTATGAAGCATTAATTGTTGGATTATGTGTTGCTTTAACTCTGGGAGCTCAAAGTATTAAAATATTCGGTGATTTGCAATTAGTCATTAAGCAAATAAATAGATTGTATAAAGAAAAGCATGAAAAATTATCAAAATATAAGGATTTGATAGTGACTTTGTTAAAAAAAATTGATTCATATACCATTTATAACATCCCACAAAAAGATAATTGACATGCAGATGAAATAGCAAGTATTGCTTCCCTTATATCTCATTAAGATCCTTCAAAAGACTTCACTTTCATTATACATACAATTATGCAACCATCAATAGAATATAAGGTCAAAAAAGTGTTATCAACTGCCACATAGATCTCTAGTGACTGGCACACATCAATATTTAATTATTTAAAAAGGGTACCTTTCCTGCGCCGACAACTAAGAATATTTGAGCCCACCTTCAAGAAATTGCTTCTAGATATATAATCCTTGCTGACGTGTTGTATAGAAGGTCCTTTGATGGTCTTTCACTTAGATGCCTTAAATAATCCAAAATCCCCATAGCACTTGTGGAAGCTCATGTTGGTGGTTATGCAGGAAATTTTGGAGGAAGATCATTAGTTCAAAAGCTAATCCACATAGGATACTATTGAAGACATATGGAACATGATTGCATTGAATATGTTAAAAAATGTCACAAATGTTAGGAACTTTGCAATTTGATTCATGCTCTTGCTTTCGAGCTTCATTCCCAAGTTCCTATTTGGCCATTCTTAATATAGGGTTTGGATCTTATTGGAAAATTTTCACCACCTTCTTCCACTAGACATACATTTATAATTACAACAACAAACTATTTCATGAAATGGGTAGAATCCATCCCCCTTCATTCAACAACCGCTAATGTAATATGTCATTTCATGTTGGAACACACTATTTCTCACTTTGAACTTCCTTCTGCTTTTGTTTAAAAAAATGGGATGCCATTTAAGAATAATGATGTGAAGAAGTTCTTAGAAACATTTAACATCCAACATCATTTTTCAACACCCTACTACCCACAATCTAATGGTCAAGTTGAATCGACTATTAAAACCCTTGAGAAAATCTTAAGGAAGATAGTAAACAAACATAATAAGGATTGGAACATTCAATTGAAATTTTGTTATGGGATTCTTGTATTAGTATTAGAACATCAACTAGAAATACTCCTTATAACCTTGTATATGGTACTGAGGCGATAATGCCCTTGGAGTTAGAGATCCCTTTGTTGATAATCTCTCTTCAAGGACTTATTGATGATAATACTTATAAAGAAAAACTATTGCATCATCTTGAAATGCTTGATGAGTAGCGCATCAATGCTCTTGATCATCTCCAAGCTTACTCTAGAAAAATGCAATGTAGTTACAATGATCACATCATCCTTCATTCATTTACTAAAGGTGATTTGGTGTTATTTGATAATCAACGTAACATTAATGTTGTCCAACCTGAAAAAGGAAAACTTATCCCTAATTGGTTAAGACATTGCATAATTCATAAAATTTATGGGTCTAGTACATACAAGTTAACATAAATGGATGGTACACCTCTTAAATAACTTATTAATGTCATGCATTTGCACCAATACTATGTCTAACATTCTTGAATAGTGTGAAGTGATAAAGAAATGATGTTAGAGTTAGTAGATAGTATGCTATTTCTCTTGCATTGCTTCATTCTTGACAAAAAATCATTTGTGTGTCTTGAATACTAAAGTAATTATTCAAAGTAGCTTTGGATTGTTACTTTAGGTTTCATACTATTCATCTTAATCTTGTATGTTGTGTTGGATTAGATCCTTTTATACATTTAATGTTCTACAATTAGATCATATGTGCATTTAATTTAGCATAACATACTCAATCATAATGTTTCATCTAAAAGAAAACTAAGATAGTCTTAATTAGATCACATAAAACATGTTAGATCATGGAGAAATTTATTAAAGTATTACAAAGATTATTTCATAAATCACATTGCCATCTAACTCAAATATGTAAACATAAACAACAAAATATAGATGCTCATATATATATATATATAAGTACATCTCATCAAATATACAATGATACTATGGCTTGTGACTACAGATCTGTTGGGACTTGGTGATCGCATCCGTCGAGAGATGGTATGCTGAGAGATGGTAGTACACAATAGTGATACAACTATGGAATCCAGTGCATCCTATAAGCCCTATGATCATCCAACAGTTGTAGCCTCCTATATGATGGCTTCCATGAGCTCTCGATCTATGTGGTACCTCTCCACCTATATCCTGGAAACCTCTCCACAAAGTCTGTTGACCTATACTAGATTTTGAGATGACTGAAGATCATCATATGCATCCTACAATGCTGATAGCTCACCCACGAATCAATCAACATGCCTAGTAGTGTCCTTGTATGCTGCTCTCAACCTTGTGTAAGGATCAAATAGTTCCATATGCTTCTTCATGATGGGTGGGGGAATGTATTCTATGCTAAAAAGGTCTCATATATGAGCAAAGGACATACTATATCTACAATTGCATGTTGGTAGAGGTCCTACAACTCTCACATAGACCATGCAAGATAGAAATCATAAAGATAATTAGTACACATCATGATATATATACATAAATCAAAAGCATGAACATGAGCATAATTATAAAAGCATAAGCATAATCATAAATAACGTGTCATCACCCACGTCTCTAGCCTACTCTATAAAAACAACCTCATCCTATGGAGGAGGCATAGAAGACTTGCTACCCTTTCCATGCTCATAAGTGTTAGCATGTGTTGTAGTCGTTGACTCCAATTTGGTCACCTGAGTGGGAACTGAATCTCTCGACTCATGGGAAACTAGACCCTTGTCTATTGTATCACCTCCCTCACTCATCAGCTGGCTCTCCTCATCCTCATCCTCCTCCTTTTCCTTGTCCTACTCCTCATAGTCTAAGTCTTCCTCATCGTAATCCTCCTCTACCTCATCTATAAACAATTTTTCAGCCTTGACCCCCTCACCTATCTCCTCATCATCCCTATGATTTGGAAGAGGCCCCGCGAAGCCTATAGGTTGATCCATAGGAAATATTGGAGTTAGTCATGTTGCGGCCCACCACTCCTCATAGGCATCTATAGTACCAACATCATCAGTGGGTAAGTGCACAAGATGGTTCCTAAAAACTTAATTGGCCACTTTTTTTCTCCTAAAATTAGGAAATATTGAGCTTGGACATGAAATTAAGGATAGTTAAACTCAAAATTTTGAGATGGAACAAAAAGAAGGATTTAAGTGCTCTAAGTCTACTTTCTAAACTACTAATTTATTTTGAAAATGGTTGAGATTAATGGGTTCAAACGAGGATGTACATAAATTGTGATGTTTTATTCATAAAAACATAACATAGCAACTCTTGTATGACCCTTGTACGGTGAACCCTTTTTTAGTATTTTTAAGATCACTACAGTCAGAAGCTAGCTAACAATATGTAGTTGATGCATGATTTTTCTGAAAAATTTTAATGAATATTTTTTTTTACTAATTTTCAAAGTGGACACTTCCTAAAAAATAGAATTTTGGCCACGCTACCCCTACAAATTTTGGAAACTAATTGAAATTTTTTGAAAAAAATAAAATTGTAGAATGGAATCTAGTTTCTAAAATTGTAATTTATTTGAAATTTTGATGAACGGTTAATTTATAACAAAAAACACCAAACATTTCTTTTTTCCAAAAAAGGCACATACAAACAAAAGAAATTATGGATGAAAGACTTAACATTGTCAAAAAGCAAAAAAATTATATCGTTGGATAGCTAAGAGAGAACCTAACATTACCCAGATGTTTTATTTTTTTCATATTGAACCACGTGCAATCCTACAGTGAGCACAAACTTGATTATGTGAAATATTGTAGAATTTGCAAAAACATGTCTCTGGTTGTTGGGAATTCCCTCCAAGCCTTTGGGTTGGTATTGAAGGAAAATACCAATCCAAAGGCTTGGGGATTCCCAAAGCAATATATAGCGTGTGTGCATTCTAACATGCATGCGTTATAACGCTCTCACATTATATATCAGTTTTGACATGGATTTTGTGTTTTGTGAATGCATGGACAAAATGCAAGCATGTTATAATGCGCTCGTGTTTTGGTCTTGTTCCATAGAAAAATGGCCCCTTATCATTTCATGGCCTTTTAGGTCTTGTTTCATGGTGTTTGTTTATGTTGCTTTGATTTTATGTTGTAACATGGCTTGAACATGCTTATTTAAGTACTAAAATTCAAAGAACGATGTCTTGTGAAGGTGTTGTGAAGTGTTGTAAGAAATTTCTACATTCTTCTAGACTCTATTAATTACAATTCACGTAAAAAATCACCTTTTTATTCATCAATAAGTCAGGTTGGGTGATCTCACAATAGTGGTTTATAATTTTTGGCCAAATTGGACATTGAAATAATTTTTTTAACTAAATCTTCACTTTTGGACATCTATAGCGGTGAAACCATGAGGAATTCAAGATGATGAAAAATAGAGTTTCGTGAAATTTTGTCTGTAGATTATAAATATATTTTTTTAAAAAATTGGAATCAGTTTGCACTTTTTTTCCATCTCCCTCAAAAACTAGTTTTTCAAAAAACAACATTTTTAAAAAGTGACTTTCACCGTATAACACATAAATTTTTTTCCATGAAGGATAAAATTCTAATTATTATGAATTTAGATTTGTAACTCCAATATCTTGTCCTTCCACTTGATTAGATAGATTTTTATGAATATTTTTTCTTTAATCAAGTTTCAAAGTCAAACCAATTACAATTCAGACATAGCATGACCATATAAGGCGTAACTTTTTTTGAATGTATCAAAATTCAATTTTATTTATTTTTGGATCAAGGACTTCAATATCTGGTGCACTCATATTTTTCAATTTTTTTTGATAATCTGCTATTTTTCCACATGTGTAGAACAAAGAGCTTGATTTTCAGTGAAAAACCTATGTTTAATAAAAATAAAAGAAAAAAAACATAATAAAATCAAAACATATTAAAATTATATTAATTGGATAGCTCATTCCAAGGACTACTTGTTTCTAGTTGGGTTTGTGAGGTCTCCACCATTTTTCGTCTTCAACCTGAGCTCCAAAGTGCCAAAATTAAGATTTTTCTCATGTCTAAGGTATTTTGTTGGGTTTTTGGGCAAGAAAGAATCAAAATGGCTCACTCAAACCAGCGAACCCTTTATGGGTTCGCTCGAACCAGTAGGTTCGTACGAACCCCTAAAATCAAGTTTTTTTCCATGTATTTTTTTTTGGTGATATTTCCTTCCTCACTTGAATTGTAAACCACTATTGTGGCTTCACCCTCCTATTTTGAAGTGTTTAAAAGTCTTGTAACAATATTTCACCCTTTTCTAGGCACAACTTCACTATTTATCTCATTTTCATGCTTTATCTGGCACCTTATGCTCTAGTATGCTTAACTAAGTGTATTTTTGAGTATTATCTCGACAAACAACATTAAATACAACATATTTCCTGACCCACTTTTTCAGGTCCTAGATGGAACCCATACGCCATGGGTGGCGAATGAGTCCCCCTTGGCCCCAAATTCAAAATATTTTAAATTTCCTTTCGGTATTTTATTCAAAGATACTTGATCTCGGCCTGTGATGAGGTATGAATGGGTAACTAAGGCACAAGCGTGTATAAATAAGTAATTTTCACCTCATTTTAGATCTCCTAACTCATTCAAGCAATCTCCTAGAATTCTCCAACATTCATACATCATAGTCTAGCATTCAAGCATTTTACATCTTTTCAAGTGCTATTCAAGCGCTTTGAAGCATCCATTGACATTACTTCAGACTTGCATCATCAAGGGTTTGGTAAGTTGATAGAATTTTCATGTTGATAGTTTATCATTCCTTTGCATTTCACTATTTTATTAATGGTTTGATTAACAAAAATGGGGTTTGACCAAGGAAAACCCCTATTCACTAACCTTAAACCATTTTTCCCCTATTGCATGTTTGTTTGCAACCTATTGTGTGTAGATTTAACAAGGTTTTTGGTGTTGAAGATTGGTTTACAAGTCAACTAGGTGCCTTAAGTCAACTCAACTCTAGTTCAAGCTTGGAGATGGTTTTCTATTCATTTCCTACATAATTGACTTTGACAACCTGACATTCAGTGATTCCCAAATCTAGTGTTGTAGACTTGTCTCCTAATTTCTCAGAAATTTGGGAATGGACTGATTCTCCACCTATGGAGAATGAGTCCCACCTTAGGACTAAAAATCTGAATTTTGTCAGATTCCGGATTCCAACAAACATAAACTTGTTCTCGACAGTTTTTCACCAGGAGGAGGATTGATTCACCACCCTAGGTGAATGAGTCCCACTGTGAAAAATCAATGATTTTAGCTAGCATCCACAACATTCCAAATTCATCAAACTTCACCTAGGTGCACTCATATTTATCCCTTTTCTTTATGTTCTACATATTTTCTTCATTTAGTTCATTATTGCATTACACAATGTGTTTTAAAACCTAGCTTAAATTTTATTTTTGCATTTGTATTCATTCATTTAAATCAATCAATTGCATTTAGTTAACTTCATTTAGGTTGTAGAAGAACACATAACATAATTTGAATGAACCATTAACATTTTTTCTCCTATCTGTCTCCTTTTAGGTGAAAAACCCTAGAAGAGCAAGAGTTGTCCATAGGAGCCAAAAATCAACGGTTCATTTTGGTGAACCCAAATTTTGAGCACTTTTCATTTCTAATTTCATTTAAATATTGCATCCTAGTTTAATTTTGCATTAACATTCAATTATTCTAATGTTTTTTTTTACATTTTAGGACTTTTTCTCTTGCATTAGTGAAAGCTTCATTTAGATTTCATTTTTGCATTACATTCCATTGAATAAACTAAAAAACTGCATTTTGCATCCTTGATTGCATTCTATAGAACATTGAAATCACATTAAAAATTTCTAAAAAACACACAAGAACATCATACTGGGACTCATTTTCCACCCATGGCAAATCAATCCCTCAACACTTTTTACATTGCATTTTTGGTGCCTTTTTAGCATTATTGTTTCTTATTTTATCATTTTTTTTCATTTACAGATTATGTGCTTTCCATCATTTATTGCATCTTAGTTTACTTACATCATGGTATTTTCTTTCAATAAGGTTTTGAATTCCTTAAAATCATTGGTAGACATGTCCAATTGTGCATTTGGCTATGACCCTAATGATCTTGAACAACCTCATGCTCCTTCAACTCCTCATGATTTTCCTCCACATGAGGTATACATCATTGGAGAAGAGGATGCTATCATGAACAAGTTCTACAATGGTTTCCTTGATAACTGAGAAGAAAATGCAACCTTTATCCTTCCATGAGGTCACAAGACCTTCCCACTGTTGCACCTCTCGATCACTTTGCATACTTACATCCTGAAGTCAATATAGGACCTAAGGCTCCTCCCTCAAGTGGACCTAGTTCCTCTAAATAAACTCCCTCACAACCCTTTTATGATGACAAAGTCACAAACACTCCTATCAACCCTAAAGAAACATATGGTAAAGGATTCACTATCTTAATAAACAAGATTGTGAAAAAAAACATGAACATGACATCCATCAACTTCTTGAACAACAATCAACTAAAGCACACACAATAGGACTAGGATATCAAGATCCTTCTCATCCTGATAGACATCCTCTTCAACCTAGGAGACTTTGGGATGCTAGGACAGTGATCTTGAATGCTCCTCCTAACTTAAACATTCTCCTTCTATGTGAACAACCATTAGCTCCTTCTAATAAAAAAGATATTAGGATCCCCATGGGTCATTTTCCTCCTTCTATTCATGAACAAGGTGAATCTAGCAAGTGAAAATGGCCTTACAAACTCAAGAAGATCAAGTTTCTCACACATCCTCCACCTGAATGTGAAAGGAGACTTCAACTACTCTTAAACAAAGGTATTATACTCTTACCACCTATGAATAGGTTGGTTATTTGTCTGAAAGACTCTAACATACCATTTTTCAAATATCATCACATCCTTTGACATCGCATTGAAGAATGTCTAACATTGAAGGAAATACTAGATTAGTATCA
This sequence comes from Sequoia sempervirens, assembly GCA_007258455.2. Classification (NCBI taxonomy): domain Eukaryota; kingdom Viridiplantae; phylum Streptophyta; class Pinopsida; order Cupressales; family Cupressaceae; genus Sequoia; species Sequoia sempervirens. The sequence continues at coordinate 6,623 of VDFB02105236.1, read as the reverse complement.
CTTCACTGATACCGATTGTTTCCTTGTCATACCATAAAACAACCAAATCCCCTCATCATGCCATAGTTGTAGAATTCCCTATTCTCACTATTGCATGATCCTTCCCATCACCCACCTTGGCTCATTCTTTCCTTTACACTTTGTGGAGGGAAATACATTGTTAGCCTTGTTCTTTTAATGCATTTGTCTTTGTCTCTTAACTATGTTATTCATTTTCTACTTATCTATTTAAGATTGCGAAACCAATAACTTAGTTAATGGTTGACTTAAATTTGCATTACTTGTCCCTTTGTCCTTTTTACATTTTCATGTGTGTATCATGTTTCCCTTGTATCGTTCATTTTCAATGTACAATTCTTCTATTTGTACCTCTATTCTTCTATTCATCGTGCATTATCATTTTTTCTTTTGTTTTGTGTTTTCCTTTTGGGGATGATGCAAGGCATTGAGACCAAAATTTCTCCTTCATGCCCAAAAGCTTTTTCATTTTCCTTTTCCTTTTCATTTTCTTTTGTTTCACTTGTGGTTTCCTTTTGGGGACAATGCAAAGCGTTGAGACCGTAATGTCTCTTCCATGTTGACTCAAAATGGACTTTCGTTTTCCTTTATTTTCACTCTCTTTGTGTCATTCTACCAGTTCTATGTGCTTTGGGGAATGATTAAATTTCTGAGCTCTTTCATAAAAAAATTGCAGCAATGAACATACTGACTCCAAATCCATAGATCCCTCATGTGTTTGGTGTGTTTTCTTTTCTGGGGGGCAACTCCCTTTCTTTGTTTTTCATTTTTCCTTGACATGATGTAGCCTAACTTCAAAACATATGGCTTGGAATAGGGCTTTCTAGGTTGGCTATCATTTCTTGTTCCTTTTTTTGGCATTTTCTTCTCTTCTGTACTTTAAAGTAATTTCTCACAGAATGATGTATAGTGATTCCTTTAAAGTGGGGGGCCATACATTACCATAATTCATGTCCATTTCTTGGTTCCTAGTGCAACCTTGTCATTTACATCATGTGTTCATCACTTTGTGAATGACATTAGGTGTGATGTCTATTGGAACTCTAAAATTTTGCAAATTTGAGATGACCATTTCAAAAGTTTGCCTCTGCACTTTCAGAAGTGCACCTGATAAATCTACTTCAATGACCTACTTTGGAGGGTCATAATTAGGCGCCTATTGATTTCTAAGAAAAACCCATTTTCAAGAACACTCATGTGTTCTATGTGAGGGTACATGTCAATTTTTAGCTTCCCACGATAAGTTTTGTTAGGGTTTCAAAAAGTGAAGTTGGAGGGTTTTGTCACTGTTCAACTGTTTGCAAACGTTCAGTTTTGCAAAGTTGCCTCCCTTTTGAGCCTGCATTTTGCAACTTGTTGATCATCAGGAGAAAATGAATGTTGTTCTTAATTTTTTATACCAAGATGAACTCATATCCTAGTTTTCAAAGCCTTACGAGTTGATTTGCTATTTTTAGCAAATCAAAACCAAATGCAATTTCTCTTGTTTTGCACTTGCATTTCCATAAACCTTTCTGAGAGGCCAACTTCGACCTTGAATAACTCTTGATGAATGATGTTTAAGGCCAAGTCCTTTTGCACATGTGTCCACTATGCAAAAATGATCTAGTGTGTCTAGTGGCAGCTCGCCAAGAGTTGATTTGATATTTTTCCAATGAGGTGCTCTTCTTGAGTTTAAATTGGTTCAGAACAGTTGTTTGCTGTAGAAAGTTCAAGTAAGCAACTTTGAAAGTTAATAACCTTTTCCTTGTAACTGATTTCCTCTGATCCATCTTTTGCATTGCATTCTCTAGACCAATGTTTGCAAGTCTAAAAGTTTTTTTGTCTTCACAAGGTTGTTTGACTGGTTTTCAAAGACACTTCCAGAGCTAACTTTCCCAATTTTGCACATTTTGCAAATGAGCCAGAAATCGGATTTTAATGAAAACCCATTTTGTGTTTTCACTCCAAAAGCATTCAAAAGGTTGTGATAGATCAATTTGAGGATGAAAGTTGTTTAAAAATGAATTTTTTTTAGTTTGGCCCAAATGGGGACCCGACATGCCTCACTCAGTTTTGAAGCTCCACAACTTAAGTTTGAAATGAGATCAAACCAAGCTTTGAATTGATCAAGGATGTATTCAAAATGGACACAAAATAATTGTATGTCATATGAGTACTACCATGATTAACTTGAAAGTAGAGGATTTTATGGGTTGTTGTATTCATGATTGAATTGAAAAACTTTGAAAGCTATACTATTTTGGAAACAACCATTGCATGGGATTTTTCTCTCTCAAGGGCCTTCAAAGTTTCAATTAATGAATTCAATTATCTTTGCAGCAGGTCTCTTGTCCAGTGATGAAAACTGAAAAGGAAAATCTCTTTACAAAATGACCTGGATTAGCTTTCTTGAATATTTGGAAACATGTATAAATAATGAGAAATTTCAAATGTAGAAAATATTCAACCTTCTTAGTGCCACATGGTCATGCTTGTGTTCATGATATACTTGTGACATAAGATAATGTTTCTAGAATCAATGTGACTAGATGTCTCTACTGTGAAGCATAGGTGAGTTGTACATGATATACAAACATCACAATGCCTTGTCAAAATTGTATGAATCAGAGGCAATGAATTGGAACTCTGCATGGATATCAAAAGAAGAATTTATTCATTCAACAAGACAAAACAATACAAATTATTTTTGTGTTGGAATTTTAAAGGAAAAATAATAAAGACAACCACAAACTAATAGGAAGGAGCTCGATGGAGGGAAAACACAAATAAATGCCCTCTCTGCAAAAAAAGGCACATGAACTTGTTTGAAAGGAGAAACCCCAAATACAAGTGGTTTCAGGAAATATACCATAGCAAGGGAGTGGAGATAGCCATCCTTACATAATGTGAAGGGCACTAGGGTAATGCATCACACAAAGTGCTTTTGTTGAAAACATTTTAGTAACTTTCAAAGCAAATACATTTAGCATCTAGCATGCATGGAGGAAGGTTCCCAACAACAAAGGTTGTGCCAGAGGGTTGTGAAAAGGTCTTGTTGTTGTGAGGGAATGCTAGGACCATTACAATAGCATACAAAATAGTATGTTGAAAATGCTTTGAAATTTCTAAGCAAAAGGTGACACCATAGCTGGAGATGTTTGTGTAAGATAGTAGAAACATGTATGCAAATGCAACAGGGCTGATTCAAAATGGAGCTATTAAAAACCTTAAAGACCCTGAAGAAAATGCAAATAGAGGTCTTGAACATTGAAAGAGGAGCTCACGTGCCAGAGTAGGCATCAAAAATGACTTGTTGACAAGCCTTTAGAAACCATCAAGCACACACTGAGTGGAGGAAAGAATCAAGGAAGGGGGCTATGCACAAATTGTTTGAAACTTTAAGGTAAATAAATGAGAAACAAGAAGGCTGATGACTGAATGAAAGGGCAGAGCACACACAAAACACATCTGTTGAAAAGAATTTATAAATCCTTAGGAAAATACATCAAACGGAGGCGCCATTAGCAATAAAATGGTCCAAGCATGAAGAAGGGATGCCAGCAATGCCACCTATGCATAAATAGAGTGTTGAAAAATCTTTCAAAAGAAAACTTAAAAAAAAATACAGTGAGCTGAATGTTTGGGTAAATCTATTGATCTGTGCCTAGAGAAGCCTTGGCTCGAATTTGAAGCCAAATTTAATGAAGATTGAAATGTTTCTGGATGTGCCAGAATCTTCAGAGCATGCCATTGTCATAGGACATGTGCAAAATGTGTTTGTCAAGAATATTTTTGAAACTTTCAAGCAAATTGTAGTTGCAAAGGGGAAACATTTGCATTTAAGGTTGTGGGCATCCATCAAAAGAGATAGTTTTTTATGGTAGCTGTCAAACCAGTGAAGGAATGGAAATGGCAGCCAAGAAATGAGAAACAGGTGCGAGCAAAGAAAATAGGAATTAGGGAAACAAAAAGGGATGAGAAAGATCAATGACAAACAAATGAGGACAAATCTAGCAAGATCTCCACAATCACCCGCCAGATCGCTGGTTAAAGATGCATGGGCTTTAAAACCTGTGTGATGAGCGAGATCATGCAATTTAGCATGTGGGTCCAGGAAAAATCATCATCAAGCAGATGTGTTTTGATATGCACAGGAACAAAAATAGGGACATGACTATAGTTTGAGAGCGAAATACTTGAATTTTTCTAACCTCCCTGCTGGCTCGTAGGTTTTAATGTGCCTCATGTTTATTTCTCGCATGATTAGCATAGGGATGACACATGGCAGTGGGCCCGGGTAAAGCTTTTGTTAAGCGAATGAGGTCTTCTGTGCGCGGGTGATATTTTAAATGTTTTATTTGCTTTACCAAAGGCAAATATTTAAAGTGAAAAATAAAGGCAGCCCAAGGAAGACATTAAATGGATATTCTTTAAATGATAAAATGAAATATTTCAAATGTGAAATATTTGAAAAGGGGTATCTATTAAATGAGAAAAGGTGAAATGCACAGGGCGCTTAATACAGTGAGTAAAATATTTACTGTGTAGAATATTTTATTCACGGGGAGTGAATAACTTGAAATATGGGTGCAACAAATAAAGTGAATTTATTCACTTTGTAAATGGACAATGTGTGTTGGGCATTAAAATAAAGTTGGAGCCCAAATATTAAAGTTGTAAAACAACATTTGCTAGGAAACAAAATACAACAACATTCTCAAATGAGCAGAAAATAATTTTCACAGGAAAATAAGGCAGAGATATTTTCTCTTTGTTGTTGATAAATGGTGGAATTCATCACATGAAGATATTTTATGTTGCTTGGAAACTAACAAAAAAGGCAGTTTTGAGAGACAAATTCAGTTGGAGGAGAGAGGAGAGAGGATTTACAAATGTGTTGATCAAAGATGGATTAAGTTTCCAAATTACATCTATGGATCAGATTGATCTTAGGGCTCCTTTTGGTTTCCCTTTTATTCTCTTCTTCTCTGATTGCAAGGGGATAGTTCTAGGGTTCCAATTTCTAAAAGCTCTACAAGTCATGTAGAAGCTCTGGGTAGAATTGTATAGCTGGGAGAAATGTAATTGAGTCATTAAATCTGAAAGTATATATTCTGAATTGTGCTTCTATATTTTAGTTTATCTAATAGTTGCCTCCATTTCTGAGATGTATTACTCTTTTGGGATTCAATAGTAAAGTTATATGAGTCTTTTCATGTGCAATGGTTGCAACTATTGTTTCCTTCTTATTGAATAGTGTAATTGCTTTAATAAATCACAAACTGTTGAGCTTATTGTTGCCTATTATTTAGGGAGTAGTGTAATTACTTCAACATATGTGACATGAGTGTTATGTTTCAGGTAGATTTTGTAAAAAATATTATCAAATGAAACTTCAATGGTCTTGTTGTCAAAATTTGATAACAATTGAAAAGATCTTCAAAACATGTTCAACATTGTAGGATGAAATGCTTTTTTATATGACTCCATAGCCCATTTTTTGGCACTAGTCAATTATTATGCTTCTGCTATTTTTAGTTTGGTCCCAAAACCTTTCAAATTAAAAACCATTTCAATTATGTATGTTGTGTTATATGTTTACCTTATTCTCCATGCTGGTTAATGAAATTCACTTAATGTTTTAGCCAATCTTGAGTGATATTTTGTGTTTCTCAGCATAATTTTTTGAGAGCATCACCTGTTAAGCAATATCATGTCAATTATGTGTCCAAATCTTTAGATGTTGTTGAAGGGTCACCTCCCTAGGTTTGACAGAGCTTGAAGAGTAGTGGAAATGTGTGTTAATCCCATTTCCTATTAGTTGGCCGAATCAACCTTTGAGTCTGAACATAAGTAAGTGGCTACTCTTTAGGATTCAATTGTTTTGTTGATATTTGGAGTACCAATAGAATGGCGACTCTGCTGGGGATAAATTCAAATCTACAAGTGTAGAATTCTTAGCTACATAGTCATATTATTTTTTTCCATTATGAATTGAGTTGAAATATTGAGGGATTTCAAGCCTAGAGAAAGAATTTGTTGCAACTAACCTGCATATTTCAAGATCTATGGTGCTCTACTAGTGGAAGGAACTTAGAGATAGATTTATTTTTGAAAGAACTTCATACTGCTTGAAGTTAATTCATCTATAAAAAGAGGTGGTGACTCTATCAGAAGAACCTATTCAAGATTTGAACAAAAGTTCCAAATCTACAAGTATTTCTAATTGGGAAGACAATTTGCAGCAGCTGCAACACTTTTAGGTATTCTCCACTCTTGGTTTTCAAGAAACTTGTGTATGAAAACCATATTTGAAAATTTTGTGAAAATACTTTGGTTCCCTATTAAGTGATTAGCACTAACAAAGGGAAAGGACAATAATATTTAGTTTGCATACTTCTTAATTGTAATTTGCAGCTTATCTATCATGTTGAAAGTATGCTTGTTTTGAAATTTTCCCACTAAATACATCTAAGGCATAGTTGAATTTGAATTATGCAATGTAATATTCTAAGTTCATGATGAGAGATATAAATAAGGAAAATGAATTATCAGCGCTAGAGTTGATAATTGAATTGCGAAAGAGGCATGCTAAAATGCTTCAATATATGGATCCTAGTGTG
>VDFB02105235.1:0-10293 GCA_007258455.2 Sequoia sempervirens | reverse complement strand
CCTAGGAGCAAGTTTACCGGCTTGTATTAGGCTATTTTCAGCTCACGATTGTTACTTCATAAGCATTAGAAGCAAGGACACTCCTCCCATTGACTGTATTAAAACTGATATATCGCTATTTATAGCTCTAAGATAATACAAGAAGGCATATTCAGGTGAAGGCCTCACTGTAGTAGGAATCCTATCCCAGGTTCTTTGAAAACAAAAATTGAAATCCATCATTTGCTCCTTAGGGGATCTCTTTATACTTGTAAGTTGTTCTACCAAAGACAAGTTATCAGACTTATCTTGAAACTGTTTATGCAACTTGTCTCCAAATTCATCCCAAGTTGTGATGGAGCCTACTGCTAAACCCCTATACCATTGCAACGCTTTTCCTTTTAGTGATGCAACTAGCAATCTCACAGCAACATCCTCTTGAGTTATGTGATGAACCCCGCATAACGAAGCCACATCTCGTATATGTTCAATCAAGGTAGTCTGATTTTCCCCAGTGAAAATTGGAAAACTCTTCAAAGCTGCCATAGGAATGTCATTGTGTTGTGCCAAATTTAATGGACTGCCTCCATTAAATGGCACAAAAGGTTGATTTCTGGGAGCAACCATTAGAAGTGGATTTAAATTTGTAAAAATAGCAGTTGATGAACTTGCTGTAGCAATAGAATTTGAAAATGAAAACATTGCAAAACCTATATGACTAGCAAATGCAATTAGACTGATTGAAAGAGACCTTTCTGTTCTAAGAGTAGGTGAGGTTGAACGATTTTTAGTCTATTTTTTAGATGGTCTTCCTCTCCTCCTTGGTGGTGAAAATGCAATTTTTGGTCTAACACCAGGTCGTGCAGACTGTACTCTCTTAAAAGGAGGTACTCTTTTTGCTTCTCCGCCTTGTCTTATGGGAGGTGACAGCTGCAAAAACTTAAATTCTCTGGAACTTCATGTTTGTACTCTTCTCATAAGTTGTGATAGCACTAACTCTGTTGTTCTTTAACTTCACGGAGTCGCCAAGTATGCTAAAATAACTTCTGCAAAGTCTGAAACTTGCTTGTTGCATACCAAACCAACAATATAACATGGAACTTGTCCCACCAGGCGTGCCAAAATTGTTAAATACTGAAAGTACACCCTGTTGAACCTAAGGTTCAACACCTCAGTGTAACATGGGAAAACCTCTAAGCTGTGAGTTACTTGTACACAGAGGTTAACCTCCGGAGAAGGTCGACTTCCTATGGTGTCAACTAAACTATTAACTGATGAGGAAAAAGGAAGATAGATATGCATAAAATGAAGATAATCTATTTCTATGGTGATGCACTTAATTGAAAACAGGACTATGAAATTCAAAACTTCAACACTTTGCTTATAATGGCTGAAAACTTTTAAAGAGAAGATTGCATAGCTTACTCTTGTATGTCATTACATAAATATTTCATAATAAGGTCATAATGTTCAGACTTCTAGAAGGAAAATAAATTCACAACCATAAGCCATTTACAAATTTTGACACAAACTATGACCTGCACTAACAACATTTTGCAGAAAGGTGCTGAATAAAAGACAAAGCTATAAGGAAATGATAATACCTCACAAATAACTTTGATGAAATTTTATTGATGGACACAATGAAGCAAAGAAAGAGAAGCCAAAATCTCAAGAAAACATTGATGTTCAAAGGTCTCCACTGAATTCCATATCCAAGAGAAAACTGAGTTAAAAAAAATTCCAATCTGAGACAGGATTGCAAAAAATAACTCTCTCAAAACTGCCAAGTAAGAACTAAATAACAAAGTGAGTAGTCCAAAGACTAAGTACATGAGCTCCACCAAAATAGGTTCTAAAACCTACATGAACTTCTAGAGTATCTTTTGATTTTGGAATTTGATGGTCTATCTGACCGTTTTTTGCATTTTGGACCGTATATTACAACCTAAAAATTTATTAGACCATATTATTTGACTTGCTATATTTTTATATAACCGTAAATATGACACTTAAAATTATTATTAAACTGTAAAAATTTATTTTAGGTATATATATATATAATAAAAATTAGTTAAGAATTGCAATAATTCTTTCTAATTTCACATATATGATTGATTATAAATATATTTATTAATTTAAAATCTTTTAAAATAGAATCTTTTAAAGATTAAATATAGTTCTTTCTAATTTTTGAAAGATTTTGACATTTTTACTAATATTATCATTGCTTTATATTAATATATATGATTTATAATATTATAAAATATATATTAATTTAAAATCTTTCAAAATAGAATATAATTATTTTTTAACCTTTTGAATATTTTAACAAGATTTGTTTTTTATATGAATTTAGAAAATTCTTGTTAATTGTAACAATAAATTTAAGATTTTTACATTTATTTCTAATTATCAATATTTTCTAATTTTTCTTTTTTTTTAAATATATATAGGATATCCATATGAATAATAACATAACACAAATTTTCACTATTTTTTCAATAGCATTTATTTTATAGCATTTTTTTCAACCACATTTATTTTATAGCATTTTGTTTATAGTTTGGTGAGCATGTTGAAATTTTATTTGTCTTATAGCATTTTGTTTAGGTGATTCATAAGTTTTGTTTTCAAGATAATACAACATATGTGTGTTTTTATTAGTAGGCACGTTGAAATTTTAGATAATGAATTGAATAAAGTTAAACTATTTTAATTTTTATATAATTATTTAACGGATAGGTTTTGAAATTGATATTTAAATATGATTTTAGATATAGATCAATTTGAAGATTGATTTTTTTAATATAATAGATTTAATATAAAAAATATAAATTAAATATTTTTTTGACAATTAATTTTTATAAAATGTAAAGTGACAAGCATTTAAATGAACAAACCCGTCAATAAATTTTCATATGGCGAGGTAAAGGTCAAATTCAGGGCTGCTTTCAAGTATGCCATCAAAATCCTAAGATTTAGCAGCAAAATCTATCTCCAAAGGCTCATAATGTTTGAAAAGTCAAGCTAGACTTAATCAAAACATAAAATATTTTTTAAAATTGCTTCAAACTAAGCCAAAAAGCCTGAAAATGCTCCATATGTCTCTCAACTTCTCACAACTACCCCTAGAAACTTTCCTAATGTTTGCAAATTGCAAATAACTTCCCCATATTTTCTCCAAAATCATAACTCAAGGCATATCTTTTCTCCCCTCATGATCTAGTCATATTGACACATGCTCCTAGTTTCTGTCCAAATCATTCCTTTAATGCTCTCCTTATGTTGACACGAATTCCTCCAATATGCTTGCAAAGCATAACTATATCACATGGCATATTTTACCTTATTGCATTAAAATAGCATTTTGACTTTGATGATTTATAATTTTATCATTCAATGTCAAAAAAAACTTTACAAAGCTTGAAGCTTAATGCAAGATACATAAATCATAAAACTTTTAATCACTAAGTAAAATATTAAATACCTCAACAGGTATTAGTTTAATTGTAAATGCATAAAACAAAAAGAAAAAACCTTTTTGCTATCGATGCATTTGAGGGTAAAAACCCTAAACAAAATGAAACACATTAATTTTGTATTTCTTCTTCTGTGCTGAGTGAGCACCACCATGAAGGAGGTGAGTTTTGGAAATCTAGGGAAGAATTTTCACTGTGGATTTTGAGCTCCAAAAACATTCGACCAACATCTTCAGTTGATTTTTTCCTTAGATAAAAATACTGGTAAGCATTTTTGTGAAAATAAATTTGAATGAAAACCTTCTATTTCATTCTAATATGGGGCTTCATGGTCGCTTCCACAGATTACAGATGCATTTTAATTTGTTGCTTATTTATTGTATCTACTGAAAAATGCCTTCAAGCCCTGACTTTCTCTTTCTGGGTATTCTTTATAAATGCTTGTTTTGTATTATGCTCTTTCAAGGGTTTCATTTTAAAAGCTCGAGATTTTTTGTCACTTTCCTTATTTCTGATATACTGTGGCATTATTCCTGTGAATTCATTAGATACTTTGATTATGAGACCCATATAGCCTTGACTTTACACATTTTCCATTCTAGATCCTATATTGGATGCATTGAGTTTTATCCTCTTCTATAATATTGTTGTTCATCATGCATTCTCTTGCATTCTCTTTCTCTACCCTTGACCTTTGTAAGATCTTATTGGTATTAAATACAACAGTTTGGCCATTGTTGGCGATGTAATAGCTTGGCCATCTATTTCATATTTATTTTACTATGATGATGTGCAAGATTATGAATAACCCTGTAGAGTAGTTGATTGATAAGAGCTCCTCAATCATTGTATCTTACCCTTGTTTCTCCTTACTGTCTTACTTCCATTGCACAAAGATGTACAAGTATTGGCTGTGTTGTTTTATATTCTCCTCCTACTGTAGGCACAAGAACATGCCTTTTTATTATATGAGACTATTATTCCTCAAGGCTATACTTGAATGCATATAAAATCCATGTTTCTCTTCAGCTGTATTGGTAGAACTCTGTGAAATACTGTCTCCTTAAAAAAAACTATACCTGTTTATATATTTGCTATGTAAAACTGTTAAATCCAAAGTATCGCTGAATGTAAAAATGACTTTCATGGATTCTCTGTCTCACAAAAATATTATTCATTATTAGAATTAAACAATGATCACTGTTCCCATGCTAAAATTGATATGAATTAGGATTGTCTTTAAAAGACTAAAAACACTGTACTGAAATTTCATCATGGTTTTTCTTATGAAAAGAAGACCAGACTTTCTTTTAAATATATGGTTGCATAAGCTAATTAATTACCTCTTGAATACCTAGTTTGATCCTCAACTGATCATGTATTCAACTTATTGCATGATATTAAACCCAATGTATACACCTCACCACCTTTAATATGCATTGCCTTTTGCTGAGCACTGTGTCATGAATGCCTCTGGTTGCATTATTTGATCTAATTGTTCATGTAACTTTATCTCTTGATGTTCATGTTATCATCTGCATCTTGTAACTTCATCTCTTGATGGAAACATTACTTCATATTCATATTACAAGAAAGAGAAAATTTTATTTTGTTGAGTAATTTCTCTTCTCTATGGCTGCCTGTTGCCATTGGATGCATTATTACTAAACTTCACTTGATGGATGTAATTTAATCTACTCTCTTAATCCTCCTTAAGCATTGATTATTCTCTCACTTTTGACATCGTGCTTTGTGTACATGACTGTCACATTGGTAGGAAAGATGACTGTTTCTTGCATCACTAGCTTTTGACATATTACAAAAATTCTGTAAATGACAAAATATAGACCTTTGAATGTGCAATGCACTCTGAAAATGAAATTAATTTGCAGTACTGATATTATTCCAACTTGCATACCATTACTATGAGCTGGGCTCAACCCTTGTGGGAGCCACATTTTTCTCCACTCATTTGATTTAAGAATATGAATGCACCTGTAGCTACACATGAAATAAACATATTGGGAAATATGACTGTCTTTTGTGTGTACGTTGACCAAATGGTTTTCCTAGACATCCAAGGCATTCATTGATCTTTTGATGCACATGGAGATAAATTGATGCATGGATAGGTGGATAATATAAATGATCATGTATGGTTATGACTTTTCATTGCTTAGAGTACAACTCTAAAACATTGCTTGACCATTGCAGGAACAGGAGCACATGGAAACTAGGAAGGACAAGCAACGAGGACAACACTGAAGTGAGACAAACATCAACCAGTCATTCAGGAAATGACTGGTCATCCCTCTAAATGCACATTTACTTTCCTTCATTTATTCATGTATTAATTCATCTTTATTTGTATCAAGGAAAAGTCAGTCTCACGGCTTGTTGTGTGAGACACATGTGTCTTATCTCATTCAATAAAGATTACATTTTTCAGAAATATGTGAATCTTTCTCTATTACATGCATATGTATGAATGTAATGGTCTGTAGTTGTAACCTTTTCATATTTTTTCATTTATACATTTGAATGTGATGAAGGAGGATAATAAAAAGTACCTTATCTTTCTCAGTTTAAAACAAATTCTACCCTTTTGAACCAGATAAAAAATGGGTAACACTAACTTTATGCCATTCAATCCTTCCTTCTGTTGGAATTATGGAGCCTTGCAACATGAGCATGAAGTGTGGATGGTTTTTGTTGGTTGTTCCTATGTTGTCATTGATGTCAACATGGTGACAACTATATGGGAAGTTTACTTGGTTTACCGAAATATGTTCTCTATTGATAATGTTCTTTTGTGATGACCAGTGCATTAGTATTTGAGTCTGAAATTCACTGCAAGAATGAATATGAATCTAATCTCTTAACCATGTTATCATGTCTCATTCAAACATCTATATCCTAGATCTTGAGAAGTTTTGGGTTGTGAGTAGAAAGTTATCTCTAACAGAGTTCAACTCTGTATTTTACTGTTGTTGCTTGTTTGGCATATTAGTGTGGGAGACTCCGCATTTTCTTAAGGAGAACATTCCAATGCTATGGTTTTAATGGTAGTCTCTATGATGATACTATGATAAGAACTTGATGTGAACTCAGATCTAGAAGGTGTTTTCTTTGAGGATTGTATGTTGGTTTGGAGATTCTGTGGATTAAGTTCTAGTCTTGGCTAACCTAACATATGCAATTCACTAAGGAGACTAGTTATGATTTATGGATGTTAGCCAACTTGGTATAATGCACTATATGGATAAAAAATTTTAAATCATATATGGTTCCAACAAGAGTGTTTTGATTATTTTATTTTCATCTAATTAGACCGACCTAATTGATGAATAAGAGATACTTGTATATATATAAGATGCTTTGAAGAAAAGAAGAAAGGTGGATGTGTGAGAATGGAAGAAAGGTGAAAGAAGATCCAAGCCTAAATGTTCTATTAGTTGAGGATCAGAGTATATTTGTTGAGTGATTGATGTGTGAGGTAGTACTTCATATTCTGAGCTTCATTGGAACTAAACCCTGCACATTGAAGGTGTATTCTATTTGTTCAATGCTTTTGGCTATGAGCCACAATCTTTGTATCTTGGCGGTTAGTCATATTTTGTATTCAAATAGTCAGCCTTTTCAAGGATAGTGAGTCTTGGTAGTGAGCCTTGTAATATCTTGTATCCAGATATAATATATTATGAGTTAACCCTCATCGTGGATTTTCCCTTTATGATTTTTCCACGTAAAAAAGTTGGTGTTCATGTGTGTGGTTGCATTGATTTGTTTTTATATTCTATCTTGCTAATTCAGTCAAAATTGTGATAATGGTTAGATGGATTTTATTAGAATGGTTTTATGGAATACTGATTCATCCCCCCTCTCAATATTCTAGATGTTCAACCATTGGTATTAGGGCTTGGTTCCTCGTAAGGAGCCTAACAACTTGAGGAGGGTCCTGGAATTTGAGTATGAGAAATTTTTTCCTTAGGATTGATGTCTATTGGATGTTTAGAAGAAATAGAAGATCTGAAGGAAAAGTTGATGAAAGAGAATGAGTATATTGAAAAATTGCAAAGTAAGTGTGATGAAGCATGTGATCTATTGGTTAAGGCAGATGAAATTGTCCCTAGCCTATTGCAACAATTGGATGAAAAGAAAAGAACTGAAGATTGTCAAAAAATTAAAATTTAAAGGAAGATGGATGAATGCACAAAGCTTGAGCAAGAAGTAGAAATCTTGAGATCTGATCTAGAAAATCCAAGAAGTTTTAAAGACAAATTTAAGGTAAGCTATGCAATACTTACTTCTTAGAAACCAACAATGGATAAAAGTGGTTTAGGGTTTGAAGAAGGTCATAGTTCTAAAGTGAAGCAATATCCTAACAAGAAGAATTAGTGCAAATATGGACGAATCAAGAATCTAAGAAACAATTACATAAGAACTATCATCAAACAACCTATTGAGCTAAAAGGTATTTATCTTTCAATGTTGTTTTTCATTCGTGTAAGAAATTTGGTCATAAGACAAAGAACTACAAAAGTAAAATGAATGATACTTCATTATTGTACGAAAAATGTTTTGAGTGCAAGAAGGTTGGACATAAATCTAGTCTGTGTGAGAATAGATTGAATAAAAGAAAGAATGGAAGGGAGAATGTTGTTTTCTATAAGTTATGTAATCTGGAACAACCTATTAATAACTACAAAAGAAAAAAAAAAATTATCCCGTGAAGAAGCATGAACAAATCATTGATCTAGAAGAAGAAAGAGAAAGAGATGGACATGATCTAGAGAAAGGAAGAAAAATTCAAGCAAATTGAATTAGATTCATCAATCTTATTTGTGCCAACCTTCAGTACAGATACGCCTGTCAATTTTTTAGTCTAGCAATAACTAAGGAGGAGCAATTATTAGAAAAATTAATAAACCCTCTCATCGATACTTATGTCACATCATGAAAGAAGTATATTTAATGTGGTAACGAATTTAAGGAATTTCTAAGTTGCATGTGTTAAGAATTAAGTTTGCATAATTTGAAAGAATGGAGGCACACACAATTTTTGAGGTAATCTACCTACAATTCAAAGCATTTATTACAAAATCATTCAAAATGAAAGAAATAAATTTAGATATTTCAAGAGGAATATGTATTTTTAGAGAAGCATGCAAAGGAAGTTTAGAGAGAAATTCAGAGTTTTAGGGTTTGAAGGAGAGATCAAGTGGATTTGAAGTGTGCTCTGGAAGCTGGATATCTATCCATCTCTTGTTGGCATTTACAGAGGTATTCATGTTTGCACAATTTTTTTATTTTAATTGCTATGGATAATTCAAAGGTTGTGAATAGTATAGATAGAGTGCAAGTTAATCAAATAAAATATTTGAAGAATCTATCAGAAGAGTCAGTTGGTGCATTCTCTTGCATCCCTCCTAGAGTGTTTCCCTCAAAAGATATCTATGCATTTGTTTATAGTAAGATAGAGGAAATAGCACCAGTCAAGTTGAGCATTCTATGGAAGAATGAATTGGAAGAGAACCATGATGCCTACAAAGTGTTACTTGAGAAAAAGTTGGATGTTTGGTGGAAAGCCCCTTTTTTCAAATTCGACAGGAGGCATATTCGAATAGTTTTGAGCATAATTCATAATGAATCTTTTTGGATTGATGAAGCACATTTGATTACTAGAGAAGCAATTAGAGATGTAACTGGTTTGTGTTCCTCTGGACTAGTTCCCAAACATAAGGTTTTGGATGAGCAATGGATAATTGAGGTTATCGATGCGACTCTTAAAGGGAAAGAGATTGATTTGAGATCAATTGTTGATCTGGTCATTGGGTATACTGCAATGGTAATTGGTCACAAAGTTTGTCTCCCTAGCAATGACCTCACAGTTTCTTCTACTATTGTACATACTATTGTTGATATGGTTAAAAGAGGTATGGACTATGACCTATGTGAATTACTTTGAATACATATTTTGAAGAATTTAAAGGAAATCAAGAAGAGTAAGAAGAATACATTCTCGTATGGCAATTTGGTTGTCTTCTTATTCTTTTACTTTTTGAAAGAATTACCGGTAATAGGAAGAATAGAATGGTCAAATAAAGAGCCTATTTCCCATAAAATCAGGAACTTCATGATAAATCTTGGTAATTTAGATGCACAAGAGACTAATCTTGTTGCATTCTTTGGAAAATTTTAGATGAGGATGAACAGAAGGTCAAGGATTCTAGTAAGTGTTAATGAAAGGTACTTTGAAAATATCAATTTCCTAGTGTCTACAGATTTTTGTCACATGGATGTAGTTGAATTAAGGTTGGTGTGGATATTTGAGTTACATTATGAAGTGTCAGAGGCTGAAATTGATTATTATGCAAAAAAATCTTTTGGAAAGCCCTAGAATCCTAATGTAGAAGGTACCTCCAATAGTGCAATCAAAACAGGGAATAAAAGAAAAAGTGTTGTCAAACAAGAAGTTGCATAAGGAAGTGATTTTGAGGAAGCTCAAAATGAGCATGAAATAATAAACATTCAATGAGATTTGGAAGAATTACAGAAGGTTATTCCTAGTGCTAATTTTGATTCATATATTTTTGCTGTGGAGAATCTTAGAAACATGATTAATTCTTTGAAGGTCTGCATCTCCAAACTGAAAGTGCATGTTGGAATCAAGTCTACTGAAGAAAATTTTGAAGATATCAAGAAAAAATTTGTAGATGCACATAGTCGAGCGATGAAGGAATTGGAGAGTGTGCAAGTTTGTGAGGAAGAGGCACAAGAACTACTTTCTTTTTGCCTAAGTTGGTTTGGAAATACATTGAACATAAGAGAT
>VDFB02105234.1:0-11675 GCA_007258455.2 Sequoia sempervirens | reverse complement strand
TCATCTCATTTTACCAAAGATGGTGAAGTCTAGCTAGCAAATTCCCTTGTCACATTCCTAAAAAATAACTAGTCACCATGTTTTTGGAAAACCTAAATGTCAAAATCATGAGTGGTCTTCAAATCCAATGTTGCACAACTTTTGATGAAATCCTTGAGAAAGGTGTCATTGAAAAAGGTCTTGTCACAAAAGGACTAGTCAAAGTACACAAAGAGGATATTGGTCTCGAAACAAGAATGTCACTAATGATGGAGTTATCAATGCTAAAGTGATAAACAAAGGTCACACCATTCATCTCAAAGTTCCTTCCTCATCAAACACATCGAACACATCAAATACCCAAACACAAGGTCAAAGTTAAACATTGAATGCAATCCAAAACAATCAACAACGTAGAGGTCCTCCCCGACCCAAGAGAACATACACCCAATTGGGTGAACCCATTGAATCAGTTCTAAAGAAGCTTTTACAATCCAATGTCATCCAACTACCAGACATAAAAAATTATGAACCCTCATTGATCAAACCCGACTAGTGGAAAGAACATGAATATTGTGAATATCACCATGGAAAAGGACATTAAACATCTAGATGTTAGACACTCAAAAATGTCATTCAAGACCTCATTGAATGGGGAACCATTTAAATTGACAATTCACAAGGCAAGACAAATGTTGATCATACCATATTTAAAACTCCCTTGCAAGATCATGACAAAGGGAAAACCTCCAGCTCAAGGAATAACAACAATGCCAGTTATGTCATCGTCAAACATGATTATAGCACCATAATTCATGGTGAGTAGGTTGTTGAAGTTGGGATTTTATCTTATAAGCTTATTGAACATCAAAGTCAAGGTTGAATAGGTTTTTGAAGCTTCCATTTTACCTTATAAGGTTATCGAGCATCAAAATTCAAGGTGAGTAGGTTTCAAAACCAAAATTAAGCCTACATTTTTCCTTACACACTTATTGAACATCAAAAGTTAAGGTGAATAAGTTTTGGATGCCTATAAAGTCAAAGTGAATAATTTTTTCTTATATATATTTCATATTTAACTTTAAATTAATAGAAGATAAAATACTACGATATCCTTAAAAAAAGAGGGTGGTATACAACACACCCACAAGTCTAACCAAAGAACCATTACAAATGGTGCTAAAAAATAATTAAATTGTTGTGGCTATACCAAGCAATGGAGGATAGTCTTGATCATTAGGTTTCCCCCCCCAAACATTATTAGGGGTGGAATCATCTATTGGCTCCATGTCAATGAGAGCAACATCATTTTCTTCATTCTCCTTTGAAGGCTACTGAGTGCAAGCTAGAGAGATGGTGAGCAACACACGCTTGTGTATTTATTAGTGTTCAACCAGCCAAAGTCGTGCCTTTGATTTTGGAAGTCTACATTCTACTTTACAAATTCATTTAACATCAAAATTCATGGTGAATAGATTTCGAAAGTCTACATTTTACTGCTCAAATCTCTCATCATAGATTAAATTTATTTGAAAGATCGAATTTGTGACACTAAAAAATAAATCTATGATACTCAAAAATAAAACATCTAATTATAAGAACAACTACATATATATTTGATTTGATATAATACAACTGAAATTATAAAATATCTAAATCTAAGAACAACTATATATATTTGATATGATATGACACAAATGAAATTATAAAACTTATAATTCTAAGAACAACTACATATATATAATTTGATTTGATATGATACAATTGAAATTATTGTATTTATCTATAGATATTTCTACTATCAATAATTGCTGAGACAATTGAAACTTAAGTACCCTTTTTTCTCTATGTGTAACTATTAGAATCTTAAGATAAACAATAAAATATTTTTAATTTGAACACTATGGCTTTCATAATTATGTAAAAAATAATAATATGGCTCTCATAATTACACTATCTTTGTTACTATTTAATTTTATCTTTCAACCATTTTTAAGCTTTATATATACACAACTTTACCTCAAATGAGAAACACAACTAGATTGAAAGATTATTGCAATTCTGAATTCTCAAGCATGCAAATATGAGGATTCAACTTCAATTGATCTACTCTCTTCTCAACCTGGAACAAATAATAGATCTATAATGTATGAACCCATATATAATAACTTGAATGTAATGTACTTACTATCCCTAGATTACATATTAAATTAGAAGTAGGCATTGTGGCTACATACATGGGTATGCCCATATAAATAATTAGAAAGGAGCAAAGATAATATTAAAGTACATCTAAGGTACATATTAAAGTAGGATCTAGAATTACGACCAATTTAACCTACATGTGTATCTAAAACCTACATGTGCTTCTAAATCCTACATGTGTTGTGTGTTAAACCATATATACATTATTTTTATTTTGATTGTTTATTTCTCTATTGACCTTTTGATAGTTTTCAAGAGTTAAATCATTAAATTTTAATGATATTTGGTGCATTTGAAAAATTGAGGAACTGAGAAGATCATTTTCTCACAATTTTGTTTTCTTAGTGTCAAGATGAATAGGTTTTGGAAGCCTAAATTTTACCTTACAGGCTTATTGAACATCAAAATTCATGATGAATATGTTTTTGAAGCCTACATTTTACCTTACAAGCTTATCAAAAATCAAAATTCAAGGTGAATAGGTTTTCAAAGCCTGCATTTTAACTTACAAGCTTATTGAACATCAAAAGTCAAGGTGAATAGGTTTTTGAAGCCTACATTTTACCTTACAAGCTTATTGAACATCAAAATTCAAGGTGAATATTTTTTTTTGAATATTTCATATTTAACTTTAAATTGATAGAAAAGAAAATAGTACAATGTCCACAAAAAAGGAATGGTGGTATATGGTACACACACAAATCTAATCAAAAGAACCAATACAAATAGGCCAAGTCTAGAAACACAATTAAGTTGGAGGAGGAGGGTCTTGATCATTAGGTTTCCCCCAAACATTATCGGGGTGAAATCGTCTATCAGATTCCAGTCGATGAGAGCAGCAACATCTTCATTCTCCTTTGGAGGATGCTTATTGCAAACCGAAAAAATGGCAAGCGACACATGGGGAACTTGTTGGTGTCTAACCAACCAGAATCTTGTCTTGGATTTTGGAAGTCTACATTCTACCTTAAAAATTTATTGAACATCAAAATTCGTAATAAATAGATTTCAAAAGTCTACATTTTAAAACTCAAATCTAGGCTACATTTTAGAGCTCAAATCTATGCATCATAGATTAAATTCATTTCAAAGATAAAATTTGTGACACTAAAAATCAAATCTATGGTACTCAAAAATGAAACATCTAACTTTAAGAACAGCCACATATATATTTGATTTGATATGATACAACTGGAATTATTGTATCTATCTGTCGATATTTCTAATATCAACATTTGCTGATTTAATTGAAATTTACGTACCGTATTTGTCTATACGTGTAACTATGAGAGTCCTAATATTTTTAAACTTCAAGATAAACAATAAACAGTTTTAATCTAACATTGATTCTGAACACTGTGACTTTCATAATTACGTACAAAAATAATAATATGGCTCTCCCAATTTCACGTATCTTTATTATTATTCAATTTTATCTCTTAACCATTTTTAAGCTCTATATATACACAGCTTTCTCTCAAATGAGAAACACAACTAGATTGAATTCTGAATTCTGAAGCATGCAGTATGAGGATTCAAGTTCAATAGATCTACTCTGCACTGAAAGGAGAGTAGATAATGATAGTCGGAGATTAACACAGATTCTTCTCAACCTGGAACAAACAACAGATCTGTAAAGTGTGAAATCATTTTTGCAGATGCATGTCAGTCCCAGGTTGAGATGAATCTGTGTTAGTTATCTGGTGCTGATTCAACTTCCATTGATCTAATATCTTCTGCAGATAATGAGCTCTAGTCGGAGGTTAACACAGCTTCTTCTCAACCTGGAACAAACAACAGATCTGTAAAGAATGAACCCATTTTCGCAGATGCATGTTAGTCCCACGTTGAGAGGAATCTGTGTTAGTTATCCGGCGCTGAAGGATGGGTGTGTTAGCAGTACTGACTCCATTATTCCTTCTCTTTAATGATTTTTCTTTTCCTTTGCTAACCCATCATATTTAATGATTCTTCTCTGAGCATTGAACGGGATCCGGGTAAATTTTGAGTAGACCCATTCTCTAATATCTGTTTTGTAAATTTATTTTAATAAGGGTTAAGATTTTACAAGTATTTCGTTTTCAGTTTCAATCATAAACAGTCACTGACATTTATAAATTCTATATCATTCACAGATTTGGAAGCCACTCTAATAATCTTCTTTGTAAGACTGACGTTTATGGACATAGTAATAATGTCCGTTGGCATGATTCATAAGGCCACAATGCTCAGTTTGTCTTGCCAACCTTAAGTTTCTTCTCATCCTCATGATTAGGTGCTTTTGGTTGTTTGAATATTAGTAAGTTTGTTTTTTCTTTTGTTTTTTTTTCAGGCTAGGAATGATATTCAGCATCTTGACGATGAACAAATTAATTATCATTGTGCACTTACAGACCCACTTCCTCTTCTTTTTGTTATTAATTTATTTAAATTTATCATTTAAAATTTTATCTTATATAAATTATAAGGTGTAACATTTTCAACTTACTATTTGGAAGAAAAAAGAAAAGACGTCAGCTGTTGTAGAAGACTAGACCACTCCTTTTCAGGAACTTCACATGGAAGATTTACCAATGGACTCCACTGCTGATACTCCGGGCTTGGCTGGTTCAGTTAGTGGTCTTGTGTCTTCTGCTTATAGGAAAAAGACAAAAAAGATTTGTGGAGAGGAATCTTTGTATTACAATACAGCAGAAATCTTTGGAACAATTTTTTAAACCACCTTAACTTAGTGCTAGTTGGGTGGCATTTCTTGCTTTGTAATGCTCTGTTGGTAGTCATCTCGTAATTCTGCTTGGTTGTTGTTTCTTGGTTGGTTGTACTTTCTGTTTTGTCCCGTCTTATTGTTGTTCCTTGTCTATTCCTATTTGCTTCATTGTGATTATTGTTTCATCTTTCTCTTTGTAAAAGGGATCAGGACCCTTTCAAAATCCTACTCTTTTAATAAAAACCATTTTCAACTTACCTTTTTTAAATATGATATATTTATTAGATCTTTATATAAAATAATAAAAATCACATTTATTCTCTAAAAAAATCGATTTACTTTTAACTACAAAATCCATTAATCATTAAGAAAAAATATTCAGATTGACTACTTAAATTTTGAAAAAAAAAATGTATTATTGGACTAATCATCATAGAAATAATAAATAACCACTTATTATAAAGTAGAAAAAAATTATCTTAATAATTGAATGAGTCAATCTTTAAGAAAAGCCTTGCCTAAATATAGGCTTAACTTTAAATGCTTATATTATTTTCTTTATATTGATACTAACAATATTGGTATAGTTGTATCATGTTTTGAGATAACTTAAATATTTGGTTATGTGTATTTGTTTTCCTATTATGACATCTTTAATCTTAAGAAAAGAAATTTCATATGTAAACATAGTGTTTGAACTTTGTTTTAAATGTTTATATTATTTACTTTATATTTATACTAACTTTATTGATATAGTTGTGTCTTATTTTAATTTTTTGATATGTTATGTTGAGATGACTTAACTCCTTGTTAATGTGTATTTGTTTGTCTATTATTGACATCTTAAATGTTAAAAATAAACTTCCATATGTGAACATGGGGTTTGAATTTAGTTGATGAATATATTGATATACATAAACTACACATTTGTCATATTCTTGAAAGGTTTATCATCTCTTAAGAATGGTTTATTAGAAAATCAACACATTTAATAATGACAATTTAATAATATAGAAAATAGATCATACATACCACATCTTAGTGTAGAAAATAGATCACATAGTTTTTGGTATATGTGATATATTTTCTACAATAAGATTTGATATGTCTAATTTGTCTTCTATATTACAGTATTGTCATTATTATATGTGTGGATCATATTAGTGAGGTACTCCAATAGAAGGTGAACAATGGATATTGATAATAAAAATCATTGAGTTATTAAATATAGGGGTTTGGAGATATTTTATCTAAAGACATTAAAAGTAACAAGTCATTATGACATCAACTAATTTCCACTATTATATTTATTATTACTACCTTACAATTGTAAATTAATAATATTCACTAGGACATAGAAGATAATCTACTAAAATATTACTCAACAAATATTCTCCATTAGAAAATAAGACTATATATACATACACATGTATATACACACTACACAAAAAAATAATTTACTACAATTTCATATTTATGAACCTTAAACATTAAATTTGTATATATATACTCTTACTTTTTATTTAGAAAATATTTAATATTATATATATTCTCGTATATATATTTTTGATGAATAGGCACCAATCAATATTAATTATAAAGATTAAAATACATATTCACAAAAAAGGGTGGGTGGTAAGAAGGCACACCCCAAGAGTCACATGGGCGGCACCCAGAAAACCAAAAATTTATCAGTCACATGGGCCTAGCCCAGAAATCCAAGATTACAAACATAAAAAAGGCCATTAAGTGGCCATTTGCAGTACTAGCAGAGCCAAGAGGGTCTCAGATCATCCAACTTTTTCCCCCATACATCAACGAGGTTTGGAGTGAGGTCAGGAGAAGGACCCCAGCCATCATCGGCGTCTTTATCTTTATCTTCTTTATCCTCGCGTTGGGGCAAGATTGCAAGCGCCAGATGCGGAAAGAATTTACCAGAATCTAGCCAACCAAATTCAGTAGTAGGAGTATTATCAGAGGGCCACCTGGAGCCACCACAACTGCTCCCCACTGCTCCTCCAGAGGGCCACCCCTAGCCAGCCCACAAAGGAGGAGAACGAGACCGCCGAGGAGGGCAGGAACCACACTAAAGAGGAGGCTGAGAGCGGGGGTGAGCAGAGCCACTCTGTTGCCGGCCCAAGAGGGTGATCAGCAGCGAGGCGAAGTGGGCACCCGATCCACAATACACGAGGCATTGCCCCAATGATCCAAAAGCACCTGAAGGTGAGCCACCTCAAGTACAACCTTGTTAGCTTGAATTTGAATCTATTTGTAATAATAATAATTTATAAATACATTATCTATATGACAAATCACATATTAATATATACATATAAAATAGAAATTAAAATATATACCTCTATCTATAGTCTAAGGTGGTTGTGGCAGATTCAGATAAAATTCAATGACTATTCACAACTTGGCCTACTAAATATGGTTATACAT
Source organism: Sequoia sempervirens (assembly GCA_007258455.2). NCBI lineage: Eukaryota > Viridiplantae > Streptophyta > Pinopsida > Cupressales > Cupressaceae > Sequoia > Sequoia sempervirens. Next base: position 4,339 of record VDFB02105234.1, on the reverse strand, counting down.
TCATCCTTAGTTAGTTATAAAAAAAATATCCATCTATTATCCCAAGCACACACACCAATGGTTGATCTAATACTTACTATCCCTTGATTACATATTAAATTAGAAGTAGGCATTGTGCCTACATACATGGGTATGCCCATATAAATAATTAGAAAGGAGCAAAGATAATATTAAAGTACATCTAAGGTACATATTAAAGTAGGATCTAGAATTACGACCAATTTAACCTACATGTGTATCTAAAACCTACATGTGCTTCTAAATCCTACATGTGTTGTGTGTTAAACCATATATACATTATTTTTATTGTGATTGTTTATTTCTCTATTGACCTTTTGATAGTTTTCAAGAGTTAAATCATTAAATTTTAATGATATTTGGTGCATTTGAAAAGTTGAGGAACTGAGAAGATCATTTTCTCACAATTTTGTTTTCTTAGTGTCAAGATGAATAGGTTTTGGAAGCCTAAATTTTACCTTATAGGCTTATTGAACATCAAAATTCATGATGAATATGTTTTTGAAGCCTACATTTTACCTTACAAGCTTATCAAAAATCAAAATTCAAGGTGAATAGGTTTTCAAAGCCTGCATTTTAACTTACAAGCTTATTGAACATCAAAAGTCAAGGTGAATAGGTTTTTGAAGCCTCCATTTTACCTTACAAGCTTATTGAACATCAAAATTCAAGGTGAATATTTTTTTTTGAATATTTCATATTTAACTTTAAATTGATAGAAAAGAAAATAGTACAATGTCCACAAAAAAGGAATGGTGGTATATGGTACACACACAAATCTAATCAAAAGAACCAATACAAATGGGCCAAGTCTAGAAACACAATTAAGTTGGAGGAGGAGGGTCTTGATCATTAGGTTTCCCCCAAACATTATCGGAGTGAAATCGTCTATCAGATTCCAGTCGATGAGAGCAGCAACATCTTCATTCTCCTTTGGAGGATGCTTATTGCAAACCGAAAAAATGGCAAGCGACACATGGGGAACTTGTTGGTGTCTAACCAACCAGAATCTTATCTTGGATTTTGGAAGTCTACATTCTACCTTAAAAATTTATTGAACATCAAAATTCGTAATAAATAGATTTCAAAAGTCTACATTTTAAAACTCAAATCTATGCTACATTTTAGAGCTCAAATCTATGCATCATAGATTAAATTCATTTGAAAGATCAAATTTGTGACACTAAAAATCAAATCTATGGTACTCAAAAATGAAACATCTAACTTTAAGAACAGCCACATATATATTTGATTTGATATGATACAACTGGAATTATTGTATCTATCTGTCGATATTTCTAATATCAACATTTGCTGATTTAATTGAAATTTACGTACCGTATTTGTCTATACGTGTAACTATGAGAGTCCTAATATTTTTAAACTTCAAGATAAACAATAAACAGTTTTAATCTAACATTAATTCTGAACACTGTGACTTTCATAATTACGTACAAAAATAATAATATGGCTCTCTTTAATTACACGTATATTTATTATTATTCAATTCCATTTCTCCTCTTAACCATTTTAAGCTCTATATATACACAGCTTCTCAAATGAGAAACACAACTAGGATTAAATGAATTTGAAGCATGCAGTATGAAATGACTGCCTCAGATCTAATTCTGCACTGAAACCTTTCAGTAGATAATGATAGTCGGAGATTAACATTACAGATTCTTCTCTAACCTGAAACAAAACAACAACAGATCTGTATGTGAAATCATTTTTGCAGATGCATGTCAGTCCCAGGTTGAGATGACCCAAAGAAGTATTCCTGATGCTGATTCAACTTCCATTGATCTAATATCTCTGCAAATAATGAGCTCTAGTCGGAGGTTAACACAGCTTCGTCTCAACCTGGAACAAACAACAGATCTGTAAAGAATGAACCCATTTTCGCAGATGCATGTTAGTCCCAGGTTGAGAGGAATTTGTGTTAGTTATCCGGCGCTGAAGGATGGGTGTGTTAGCAGTACTGACTCCATTATTCCTTCTCTTTAATGATTTTTCTTTTCCTTTGCTAACCCATCATATTTAATGATTCTTCTCTGAGCATTGAACGGGATCCGGGTAAATTTTGAGTAGACCCATCTCTAATATCTGTTTTGTAAATTTATTTTAATAAGGGTTAAGATTTTACAAGTATTTCGTTTTCAGTTTCAATCATAAACAGTCACTGACATTTATAAATTCTATATCATTCACAGATTTGGAAGCCACTCTAATAATCTTCTTTGTAAGACTGACGTTTATGGACATAGTAATAATGTCCGTTGGCATGATTCATAAGGCCACAATGCTCAGTTTGTCTTGCCAACCTTAAGTTTCTTCTCATCCTCATGATTAGGTGCTTTTGGTTGTTTGAATATTAGTAAGTTTGTTTTTTCTTTTGTTTTTTTTTCAGGCTAGGAATGATATTCAGCATCTTGACGATGAACAAATTAATTATCATTGTGCACTTACAGACCCACTTCCTCTTCTTTTTGTTATTAATTTATTTAAATTTATCATTTAAAATTTTATCTTATATAAATTATAAGGTGTAACATTTTCAACTTACTATTTGGAAGAAAAAAGAAAAGACGTCAGCTGTTGTAGAAGACTAGACCACTCCTTTTCAGGAACTTCACATGGAAGATTTACCAATGGACTCCACTGCTGATACTCCGGGCTTGGCTGGTTCAGTTAGTGGTCTTGTGTCTTCTGCTTATAGGAAAAAGACAAAAAAGATTTGTGGAGAGGAATCCTTGTATTACAATACAGCAGAAATCTTTGGAACAATTTTTTAAACCACCTTAATTTAGTGCTAGTTGGGTGGCATTTCTTGCTTTGTAATGCTCTGTTGGTAGTCATCTCGTAATTCTGCTTGGTTGTTGTTTCTTGGTTGGTTGTACTTTCTGTTTTGTCCCGTCTTATTGTTGTTCCTTGTCTATTCCTATTTGCTTCATTGTGCTTATTGTTTCATCTTTCTCTTTGTAAAAGGGATCAGGACCCTTTCAAAATCCTACTCTTTTAATAAAAACCATTTTCAACTTACCTTTTTTAAATATGATATATTTATTAGATCTTTATACAAAATAATAAAAATCACATTTATTCTCTAAAAAAATAAATTTACTTTTAACTACAAAATCCATTAATCATTAAGAAAAAATATTCAGATTGACCACTTAAATTTTGAAAAAAAAATGTATTATTAGACTAATCATCATAGAAATAATAAATAACCACTTATTATAAAGTAGAAAATTTTTATCTTAATAATTGAATGAGTCAATCTTTAAGAAAAGCCTTGCCTAAATATAGGCTTAACTTTAAATGCTTATATTATTTTCTTTATATTGATACTAACACTATTGGTATAGTTGTATCATGTTTTGAGATAACTTAAATATTTGGTTATGTGTATTTGTTTTCCTATTATGACATCTTTAATCTTAAGAAAAGAAATTTCATATGTAAACATAGTGTTTGAACTTTGTTTTAAATGTTTATATTATTTACTTTATATTTATACTAACTTTATTGATATAGTTGTGTCTTATTTTAATTTTTTGATATGTTATGTTGAGATGACTTAACTCCTTGTTAATGTGTATTTGTTTGTCTATTATTGACATCTTAAATGTTAAAAACAAACTTCCATATGTGAACATGGGGTTTGAATTTAGTTGATGAATATATTGATATACATAAACTACACATTTGTCATATTCTTGAAAGGTTTATCATCTCTTAAGAAGGGTTTATTAGAAAATCAACACATTTAATAATATAGAAAATTGATCATACATACCACATCTTAGTGTAGAAAATAGATCACATAGTTTTTGGTATATGTGATATATTTTCTACAATAAGATTTGATATGTCTAATTTGTCTTCTATATTATAGTATTGTCATTATTATATGTGTGGATCATATTAGTGAGGTACTCCAATAGAAGGTGAACAATGGATATTGATAATAAAAATCATTGAGTTACTAAATATAGGGGTTTGGAGATATTTTATCTAAAGACATTAAAAGTAACAAGTCATTATGACATCAACTAATTTCCACTATTATATTTATTATTACTACCTTACAATTGTAAATTAATAATATTCACTAGGACATAGAAGATAATCTACTAAAATATTACTCAACAAATATTCTCCATTAGAAAATAAGACTATATATACATACACATGTATATACACACTACACAAAAAAATAATTTACTACAATTTCATATTTATGAACCTTAAACATTAAATTTGTATATATATACTCTTACTTTTTATTTAGAAAATATTTAATATTATATATATT
>VDFB02105233.1:0-20145 GCA_007258455.2 Sequoia sempervirens | reverse complement strand
TTCCTTTTATTTTTCTCATCAAAAATTGATAGTGTAAAATACCGGGTGAAGAAATATAAGTTTTGATGTAGAAACATGTGGACCAATAAAGAAATAAACCATAAACTCAACAAAATCATACCAGAAGAGTTCATGTTGCTTGTGAAACCGTATTACCGGTCCTAGTTGAGAGGTCTCTATCTTCTCATCGGAGTCTCGACTGCACACAAAGGCTAGCATGGACATGACATCTTGGAGATCATTGTGAAATGCACCGCATGACAACGGAATACTTGGCGCTTTAGTGGCTGGGATGCCTTTCTTACCAGTCTCCTCCAACAAGAACTCTGAGCTCATTTTCATCTTCCTCCATATCTTCTCTCCTTTGCTTGGGTGAAAAGGCTCAATATTCTCTTCTCTTTTCCCTAGGTCTAGGATGCATAACATGTGCGAGATGGCCTGTGGAGTGATGTGCACCTTTAATTTGTGCCCTTCAATGTAGTGGGTATTAAGATTATAACACTAGACAACAACATCAACAACCTCTAGGCAATAGTGCACTAGTGGGACCATGTATTGAGGGAGACCACTGTACCAAATTCTATTCATCATAGATTTTTCTATCTTTGGTGCCGATAACCTTGCATAAGTTGCCTCTATGAGGGATTTAGGGTTTTTCACGATCCTTGGGTCGTAGATATTGTCCCATTTTTCTTCAACCCTTTTCTAGTTTCTCCAATTCTTGGGTCTATTCAGCTCTTTTGTGTAGGCTCTCCTTGGCCTGCTGGGTATACCAGGTGTGGCATATGCCACATCCTCATAGACATATACCTCTACTGAAGAACATATAGCGATAAATAGCTCCTAGCTAATTTCTTCCTACATTGGCTGAGATGAAGATTCTGACATTTTTCTTTCTCTGAAGGTTTTTGCAAGTTCCTGGTTAGCTGCGACTATGCTCGGCTCTAGATACACAGAAAGAAAACAACTCTGCACTTTTATTCTTGGCGTTTGTTGAAAGTATTTGAAATATTAAGCCTTTTCATGCAATAATAACAACCTTTGTCAAGGTGGTAGGAAAAGCATGCCTTTTGTATTTAATTTGGCATGTACTGTTAATTTTTCAAATCATGCAAAATGAATTTCTTGCCATTTTGAGGTGATCAGAGTTCATCATTATGTTTGGTGATCGTGTGATATGCTACAATCCCCTTGGAACTTGAGCCATAAATTTTTCTTTCTAACCCTATGTTAGCATACGCTGACAATTAATACCCTGGCCAAAATGATTACGCCAAGCAGATGATCACAACCTGAAAAGATATGAATATCTCCTTGGGATCTGGGACACACTTGAGAGATGACACAATAGCCTATGGCCATATGTCTCACTTCCAACAAGTGCCACCTTTTTAAAGCTAATTAATTAGCTCCATTTAATCAAGCATGCATTGAGTCGCACTATCACGGATGTAACTGGCCCAAAAATGTGAGCAAATGCATGCATGCCTTTCAAGATAGGAACTAGCATAATATCACATTTTTTCAAAGTGGAATAGCATGCATTTTGTCATTTTTCTATAAATAGGCCAGTAAGTAGTGAGAAAAATATACTTAGCATTTGAAAAGTGATAGGTCAGTAGCAGAGTCTTAAGCAAGCCTTCTCATAGGTTAGGTGGTAGAAAGATTTCAGAATTAGCTCAGGAACCTAAGGATAGTGTCAGAGCAATGGATACTCCAGTTTGCCTAGCCTCGTATAAGTCACAAAAAACATTCCTAGGGGAGATTTCAACTAGGACACTAAAAATAATGACCAAGAATAAGCATTCTTTGGTCTTGATAGCCATAAAATGGGTTTTAGGAAAAGACTGCATAGAGTATGAGGACAAGTATCAGGTGAACACCGACATATTCTCCCACTTTGTACCATCCATGTTGGACATTAACATTCCCCGTCTACTTATTTTGAAGCTGGTTAAAGAAATCTTCCCTAAAAAATACTTGAATGGTCTCAATGAGGTCATTACTCATGCTGCCTATGGGGTAGGTCTACCATTAGCCAATGACCTACGTCACTTTATTGAGGAAGAATCCATTGTCATTTGGCTATCGTTCCTCAGTGGATTTCTCCTACAGACCTGTGACCAACACCAGCAGAGGGTTACTCAAGCTCTACACTTCCTGTTTTGCAGCTACAACATGATACCTTTCTACGATGTAGATTGGTATACTAACTTCAGGAACCTAGTGTTTCCCCTGCCAATGGCGGTTGTGATGAATGATGCTACCAGTGCTACCGAAGAACCCATGGATGAGGAAGAAGTGGACACTGCAGTTAATGCATCAATTGCCGCCAGCCATGCCTTTGGATGAAAAACCCTACCTGCTCAACAAATGTCTCCCTGCCTACTGCTCAAAATTTGCCGTTTAGCTGTATATAAGCCTAAAAAAGGCTATCATATATATAATAGCTCAATATGCTTATAGATTTTATGGCTTCTATCCAATTTTGTAATGAAAATAACATATATGAATAGATATCTATCGTTAAAAAAAATCCATGCTCTTTGCTTCATTCTATATTTAAGTTTTTCTGAGCTTGGAACTTTTATTTGCTATTTCTTCACACATGGGTGTGTTCTATGTAAAGCAACTCTGGTGTTCCACCCACCAATAATAATGGATTAATTCACAAAAGTACAAACTAATTTAGAAAAAGACCGGACAAAGGAACGTAAATAAAATAAAAGCGCTATTTACATATGTACAAAATAGAGTTTAATGCCTAATGGAACAACTTAAGATGAATCCCATTGATCGGGATTCCTAATAGCTCCCGTTCCATATTCTCTAGCTCAAAAGTGTTGTGTTTTTTGCACTAAATGATTTTAAAGGGACCCTCCCATAGGCTATCAAATTTATCGTGTTGCCCTGACTTTCTAGCCCTACTATCATACTTTAGCACTAAGTCTCCACATTTTAGACCCTGGTTGGAAGCCTTCTTGTCAAACCATTGTTTGACCACCCGTTGATGGCTTGTTATTGCTATTAGGGAATTCTCCCATTTTCTTATACTTCCAATAGTTCGGTGACCTGAACATCCATGGCTTCATTTTGTTCTATCTCAAGAGATTTCAACAATTGTATTGTCGGAATCTCCATGGAGATAGGTAACAACGCCTCTTTCTCATATACCAACTCATAAGGTGAAGTCTTAAGGACTTGCTTAGGAGTTATGCCATTTTCCCAGAGTGTCGTTTGGAGGTTTTTATGCCATTCCCTTTGGTGTTTTGGGCCAATCCTTTTAAGGAGTCAAACTAAGCTTTTGTTCATTGACTCTACTAGACCATTTCCCTGTGGGTAATAGTTTGATGATTTTTTAAGGAATATGCCATTCTTTAATGCAAAGTGACATACCTTTGCACCTAGGAATGCTCTGGCATTGTCTGAAATGATAGTTTTCGGAGGGCTAAACCGTGTCACCAATTCCTTGAGGAAATCTACAATCTCTTTTTCTATTGTGCCTTTAAGGGGAACAACCTCCGTCCACCTTGTGAAGTAGTCCATAGCGGTCAGAATCCACTTATGTCTGGCACTAGATACCGGGTTGATCATTCTGATGAAGTCTAGGCCCCATTATGCAAATAGTTTGTCTGCCACTATAGGTCTAAGGGGCATTACAAAATTCTTCCTTCTGTCGGTGAAGAACTGACATTTTTTGCAAGCCCTCACCAAAGAGTGGGAGTCATTGAAAAGTGTGGGCCAATAATAGCCAGCATGCATGATTTTAATTATGGTTCTTTTGGTGAAGAAATTTCCACTTACAGCGCTATTGTGGAACATGTTGAGGATCCTCTTCACCTGCTCCGAAGTAACGCATCACAGGAGAACACCATTGGAATTCCTTTTGAAAAGGACTCCTATTTGTGTATATCCACAATTCTGCAGCTGGTAATACCTCCTTTATTGGGACAAGAGGCCTGGCGGATACTTTCTGGTTTGCATGAACCTCATTCTATCAGTTAGCCAACCACCTTCTGATTCTGATTCATTTATCAAGACAAGCTCTGGCTGCTCCTCTAAGATAGGTACCTCCTCGTTCTGTGCCATATACTCACACAATCCTCTTCCTTTTATAGTCTTAGTAGGTTTGACTTCAATGTCGTATTCAAGGATCTTCGTGATCCAATTAGCCCTTTTTTCTGTGATCTCTCCCTCCATGATATATTCACGCACATTGGAATGTGTGACATATACCAACACCTTGTTGTAGGAAATTAGATGGTGGAAATTTTTAAGTCCCTTTACTATTGCAAAGGCCTGTCTTTCGACAAAATTGTAATTCACCTTATATTCTCTCAGGTTCTGGGAATAAAATGCCACTATATGTTCCCCCTTTTCTTTGTTATCCTTTTGGGTTAGAACAGTAGCAATACTGGAATTGCTACTGAAAGCATACATTATAAAATCTTTGGATTGATCTAGATTAACCAACACCTAAGCTATGGAAATAGCATCCTTGACCCTTTCAAGAGCTTCCCGAGCTTCGGTTGTCCACTTGAATGTTTGATCTTTCTTCATCATTAGGGTGATTGGCCTAATCATTCCTGCGAAATCAGAAATAAACTTGCTAACAAAATTTACTTTTCCCAGGAAAGACTGGACACCTTTCTTATTTACCCGGAGGGGAAGTTCTTTGATAGCCTTTACTCATTTGGGGTCAATTGAAACACCTTTTACAGACACAACATGCCCCAACAACTTACCCTGCGGCACTCCGAATACACATTTCTTTGGATTTAGGAAAACCATGAGCTCTTGGCACTTTAAAAAAATTAATTCCAAATGGTCAAAATGATCATCCTTAGATTTAGAGAACACAGTAAGGTCATCCAAATAGATTAGAATAAACTTATTGATTAGTTCGCTGAATGTGACGTCCATCACCCACTGGAATGTTGCCCCTGCATTGGAACAACCAAAAGGAATTTTAACATATGCAAATTTTCCCCACTTTGTGGTGAACATAGTCTTGTGCTGATCCTCTTCTTTCACACGAATCTAATTGTAGCCGGAGAAACCATCCAATAGAGAAAATATTTCCAATCCTACCATAGTTTGTAGGATTGACTCCATAGAAGGCAACAGATAGTGGTCTTTCAAAGATGCTCTGTTTAGGTCTTGGAAGTCCACACACAAGTGGATATCTCCATTCTTCTTTCGAACTGGGACCAGATTTGATACCCAAGTACAATGTTTAATTGGGAAGACAATGCGTGAATCAATGATCTTGGTTAGCTCCTGTGCCATTAGGGCCTCAATTTTAGGGTTCACTGGCCTTTGTTTCTATTAGACTAGTTTTTCACCTTCTGTTAGCTCAATAGTGTGCTGAATGATGCCAGGATCGAAACCTTCTAGATCATCGTAGGACCAAGCCACTACTCCATATTTTTCGCAGATGCTGATGAGCCTTTCCTTATCATGGTGTGGGACATTTTTTCTGACTTAGAGATTCCTACCATCAGAGACCCAAAGGTCCTCATAATCACTTTTTTCTGCCATGAAATTTCACTTATCATTTTGGGCATCACCACAATCAAATTTTTTTTCAAGAGTAACCAATTCCTTTCAGGATTTTATTAGATTTGAGCTGCATAATTTGTCCTTCATAAGCCTCAGTGATCTATGGTTGAAGCTAATCAGCTAACTTTCCTGAGTGTTGGATAAACGATGTGATATGTTCATCGCTTTTAAAGACTTGCCAACTCTGATCATTGTCGGGGATGGCTGGTCAAACTAGTACTCATATTGAATGTTCATTATGAAGTAGGTTAGAAACAAGATCAAACTGAGCACCAATCACAGCCATGTGATCTACATCACTATTTTCTCCCTAGGGAATGGTCTGGATGTTGAAAGCTTCAAAACCATCAATCGGGTCCCAGACTCGGTGCCGATATGATCTCATGTGGACATTCTTTGCTGTGGAAATTCCCCAGACTTGGTTAACTACAAGTTTAGAATCTCCGAACACCATTAATTACTTAATGCCCATTTGTTCTGCAAGGCTTAATCCTTGGACTAACCCTTCATATTCAGCCTCATTGTTTGAACAGGAGAAATGAAAGCAGAAAGGCCTCAACCATTTTTTATTTTGTGGGGATATTAGACATACCCCTACTCCAGCACCTACTTTGCTTCTTGCTCCGTCAAAGTATCTAGTGTCCATAGCTCATTTGCTTGGTTATCTTCAAATTCTTTGGTGACCTTCAGTAGCACCTGGTCTTCATCATAAATCACATATGTGCTCAATCCTATAACATGATAATTTCCGAATGGATCATTGTTTATGTTTTCACTCAACAAAGCATCTTCTTTATCATTCTGATCTCCGCTCACCTTCTCCTCCTCTAGAAAATCAATGCAATACATTTCTTGCTTGGTGATAGAGGTATGCACTGCTTCAAAATTGATCAAGGCCTCATCTGCCACATGTTTGGAATGCAGAGCCTCCGATTTTATCTTCATTTTAGCATTGTGCTTGGTCCTAAGTATTAGATGTGACCAATCCAAGGATAGGTATCCGCCCACCTTTGAAGTAAATTCTCACGATAGACAGAGACCAAACATAGGAGGAACATCTATGATCATTGTGTCCTGTGGGACCATGATACTAGGGTAGGAAAATAGAGTTAAAGGAAGTGATTTGATGATACCTACAGTCTCAACTTTATTCCATCAAGCTGCATCACCCCTCTTTTCATAGGTTTATAGCTAAGTCCCAAAGCTTCAGCTATCTATTTAGGCATAACCATTGTACTAGTGCCAGAATCAATCATAGCATTGTGCAATAGCTTTTTTCCTACAATGAGAGTCAAGAAGAAGGGTTGAGGTTTCAACCTACTTCTGTTCTTAGCAGGAGATTTCTTTGTATTGTTTGTAAGAACCTTTGCTGGTGGTATGTGACAAATGACCTTCGCACTGGCAAATGACTTTGTTGATGTTGGGTTGATCTCTTCTTGAAGTGCCTTCTATAATAGCGTCTTTTATTTTGGGATAGCTAGAATGTCCCACAAAGACACATTAGCGGATGATTTCTTCAATTGCTCTACCACATTTAAAGGTGGAAAAATTAGAGATTTTTTCTCCTTGGTTCTTGCTATAATAATTTCCTTCCGTGGTTGAGAAGGTGAAGGGATGGTTGAAACACTAGGAATTTCATCGGACATGCCTTTGAGTTGCGGGTTATCCAGGTGTGAAACAACTAGCTCTTCGGTGAATCTCCTCTTTGAGCGTGTGTTATAGTCATACTGTACTTGCGGTGTTTTGGATATGAATGCATCATTAGCAAACATTGTTTCTTCTTCTTCCATCCAGGAGAAAAGTGCATGATCAGGAGCAATATCTAATTCTTGATCTAAAGACATTCCTTGCATTTGTGCAGCAAGGATTGCACTCTCTATTTGTGGTGAGGCATATACATAAGCTCTATTTTCTGTTGTTGTGCCTTGGTTGCATTGCTCCGCCAGCTTCTGTTGTAGGTTTCCACATGGATAGTTCTGAGGCATATGCACATCGCTGTAGGGGAAGCACCATGGATTGATGTCATCAATAAGGTTGTTCTACCCTGCAGTTAATTCCCTACTCGAGCTTGGTGATGCATTCATCAGCGGAGTAGGCACCCACACCATTTGGTTTGTAGTCGACACTAGTGGATTAGTGTGAGGCACACCCTGATATTGATTTTGCTAATAAGAAGATTGCCAGCCTTGATAGTTTTGATATGCAGACCTCAGAGGCATTGCTTGGTTCTACTTAAGAGTGGTTATATCATTTTCCATGGTTCGCAACATCTCTTTGAGGTCGCTTATTTCATCCTTGGAAGATCCTAATGTAGAAGCCACATTTTTAGGGGTTGTCGCATATGTGTACATTGACTGGGCAGTTGCAGGCACACTAGTTGACACGACCTCTTACACAGATATCAATATTTTAGGAAATATCGGCATAATAGGTTGAGGAGGAAATTTTTTGCAATCTATCAAATGATTCTCAACTTTGATAGCGGTACTATAAGCATCTGGTAGAGCAACTCCTGGTAAAGACTTGATCATCATGGAAATGTTGGAGTTGATGGAATTTAGATAAAATATAAAGGCCAACTCGGGAGTCAGGCATATGGTAACATGGATCCTTTTCCAATTTGCATGAAATCAAGCATTAAAGCTCGTTAGAGGCTCCTAGAGAGCTTGTCTTATGACAGATAGTTGATAATATAATGAAGAACGATCTCTGTCATTCGAGAACCTTTCATAGAATGGATCTCTAAGCTCATCCCAGGCATGAATTGAATTAGGATACAGTTTTCGGTACCAATCCAGAGCCTTGCCTTTGAAAGACATTGTGAGAAGCCTCAAGGCTACATTCTGTGCTATAATACTGTGTTCTAGACACATGTCTGCCACATCCTACGAATGTTCTGCGGGTGTCTTTGAGCTGTCTCTGGTAAATTTGGGGATGGCTTTCATGGCTGAAATCGGGATAGCACCCTAGACAGCTGGCACTACCGAGGCTATCAAGGGAATTCCGGTGTCCCATGCTACATAGTTTTTGTTGGCGGCTGGCAACATGGTGAGAGGAAAGGGTGGTGGGAATGGAACGGTTACCAACTGATTTGTGACCTGGACTTTCCCTAGCGGAGGTACTAGTAAACTAGGGTTACCTATAGTTTGGGATCTAGTTACAAGCCGATGGCTCATACACCCTTCTATAATGCAATTTCATTAAGCTCAGTCCCACTGGTCATTCCAGAAAAAGAACAAATTGTTGATGCCAAAATTTGACGAGGTAACAGAGTCTTATGGGAAACTTAGTTTAAGGGGGACCTTTTGCGCTAAACTGAGTAACCTCTGGATTTTTAGAGAAGCCAAATTCTTCTATAATGGGGTTTGGAAAGGGAAAAGGAAGTGGATATAATAAAGTATAACCTAAGGCAATATGCCAAGATTTGATGATGGGCATGATAAGTCATAGATTTAAGGGCCTAAATGGTGTTATTGTATTCCAAGACATTAGAGACTTAAAATTATAGCATACACAATTCATTTATTGACATAAAATAATATTGCATATATTCTCACTGCCAAGAAGATTGATTAGAGATGATTTAGGTAAGCAAACTTACATCCAACATATATAGAAGTCCTTCAAATTAAGTGTCAAGACAATATAAAGTACAGTTCACAGTTTAATCAAAAGCATGAAAAATAGAAAGGCCGAACAATTGACACAGTCTGAAAGTTGTGCAATTAAATAAAACAATAATAGAGGATTGGCATCTTTTTGCTAAAACCAGCGTGTTTTTCTCTTAGTTCTAGCCTCTTTTCTCATCAGTCAGAGAAAGTATATATTGCAGGAAAGACCTCACACCACTTTGGAGAGAAATAACAGAAAAAGATCATGCAATCTTCTACAATGATGCCTAAATTAGAATATTCTCTAGGCCATTACAATAAGATTGAGCCAGAACACAACTTCTAGTCATCCCGGGCATAGGTGCATCCTCTGCAATGATGGCGGTGGTCCTAGGCAGACTCAATTAGACAAGTGTCCTGTATTGGTGAGAATGATTATGATAAGCGGTGACCAATAGCTTTATTTGATTCATCTGGTTCATTGCTCGCTTAGTAGATCTGCTTTTAGGCACGTGGTAGCCTTTCGCAGCTCATATGAACCTTTCTCCCTTTCCCCGCCGAGGATTTGTGGAAAATACAACACCGCAATGTAAATGGCGTAGAACTAGTCATAGCGGAGGGAACGCTCCATCATCCGAGCATAAAAGACACGTGGTAGCATTTCACTGCCCGCAATTGCTATTTCATTCCTGCGTCGAAATATTTGTGAACGGTTGACACGTAGCAAGAGTCCACTCAAGATAGAAACCGGTGGGCCTCGCCAAAGACTTTCAGGGAAATGATGGCTTCGTGGCAAAGATCCCCAGCCTTTGGACGAGGCATCAAGGGAAATGAGAAACAAAAAGCATCCCTCAAGAGGCCGCAACACGCGAAAGCACAAATCTAAGCTCCCAAGATTTGAAAGGAACGACAATAATCTCAAGCTACAAAGCGGGTAGATGTAAAAGTGGTAGATCAAAAACTTTAGATGAAAAGCCGTATAAACTCGATGATGCATAGGCCAGCGCACACACAATACAAAAAGATAAACCCAAAGGGAGCTGCTCAAATATTTTGTTAACACCTACCATAAATGTTCCTCATGCTCTTGCACTATCCTAGAGTATATCAAAATGTCATCAAGGAACAGAAGGAAAAATCTATCTAGGTATGTACACAGTAAAAATACCCCATCCATTAGACTCATGAACAAAGAGGGTGTATTCGCCAACCGAAATGGTACTACCGCGGAACTCATAGACCATACCGCATTTGAAATGTTATCTTATGGATGCTCTTTGATTTGAAGATAATAAGATGATGCGATATACTAACTTAAGATAAATCTTGGAAAGATTGTGGCACCCTTTGACTGGGTCGGTAATAGATCATCGTATCCTAGGGAAGTGATATATTTTATTCCCCGATGGTCACTTTGTTCAATTCTGTTGGTAATCGCATACAACCAAAGTGGAACCATCCTTCATGAAGATAATTGGTGCTCCCCATGGAGAAGCACTAGGGGTGAATAAAACCTCTCTAACAACTCCTCAAGCTACAAGCTGTAGCTCTTTCACCCGGGTGGTCATATGATAAGGAGCTCATAAAAATGTGTTCCCAAACTATGTACAAGGTCTATCTTGAAGTTTATATCCCTCTAATGTGGCATCCCTGGAATCTCATCTAGAAAGACATCAAAATACTTCTCAAGAATGGGGTGACTATCAAGAGAGACTTTCTCTTCTCCACCTCCTAAATCCAAATCATCCATTGTAACAGCAAATAAGTGGCAACCCTGATGCACACATCTTCTCAATTGCATAGCTGAGATGACCCTCAAGGAAATTGGCCTCTAAAATCCCACTATCTCTACTTATCTGCTAGATGCCTCAATACATAGAATTGACTTACGCCAAAAATCTATGACCCCACTATGCGCCTCTAGCCAATCCATCCCTATGACAATGTCATAAGAACCTAAAGGAATAACTTGGAGGTCCAATCTAGTATGAAGAGGTCCAACCTACAATCTACAATCTGGTACAATGAAATGGGATGCAACTCTCACACCTGAGGCTAACTCAACTTGCCACCTATCGACTTTCCTTACCACACCAATTCTACATCACATCAAGATGAAAGAAGAAATGAAGGAGTCTGACACTCCAGAATCAAACAAAATGGTAACTTGGTTACCTAACAACATACCATATGTCTCAAAATTTGTACCTTGATGCTCTGCCTGGCAATTATCAACCACTACGAAAACATGATGCCCTCGACCAACATCCCCAACTATTGGCTCAGATGCCGCTGGTCCCAAAGAAAACCTAGATGTGCCCAGGTTGTTGGGACACATTCTAGCTATATGACCCTTCTGGCCGCATGTGAAACACTCAGTACCTCTGCCATAGCCCCTACCTTTGGGTGGTGTGCTAGACTACTGCGCACTACCCTTGAAGGTGGATTGAAAACTTTGAGCTAGTTGATCAAAGCTGAAGCATTTAATACACCTCCAATTCCTATTCCCTTCCTCTGTTGGAAACCTTTACATTTCCCCTAAGATACTTGTTGTTGTTGCTACTACTACCCACTCCACGACGGTCCCTTCTAAGCTCTGGAAGGTGCACCTCCCTAATGTTGACCTCCCCTAGCACTAGGCCCCACTGCCAAACTACTGCCTATCTGCACACCCATGTGGCCTCCTAGTGCAAAATCAAGATTCTCCTCTACTAGGCATGCCTTCTCCATTGCTACCTCCATGGTCTTGGGTTTGAAAACCCTCACACCTCTGCTAAGATAGGCTTTTAAGCCCCTAACAAAATGGTGGACCAACATACCCTCATAATCTCCTACCCCTATATACTGTTTGAGCTCATAGATGCGTCATTTATACTACTCAACTAATAAGGCCTACTGATGCAGGGCATGAAACTCATCGCCTCGATGTTGACGCTAGTGCTTAGATAGGAAATGAACTTTGAACCACTCTAGGAAAATCTCCCAAGATACAGAGTTGATGTCAATGTGGAGCTTCTGCTCCTCCAACCTCCACCATGTGGATGTGAATCCTTGCAGATGCATGATAGTGCATCACAGTTTGGTATTGCTATCGTAAGGATGCATTGCAAAAAACCTATCTAGGTCTATGAGCCATGTCTCAGCCTCTAACCCAGTGCCTGCTCCATCATACAATGGTGGATGTGCCCTAAGTAAATCCCTCATATGTATCTCTAGCTGAGGTGGGACTTCCCTCTCAGAAAGGTTACCTTGAACGATGGCTTGCATATGACCAAGGAGCGCTAATGCCTCCTCAACTACTCTAAGTGCAACCTCAATACCTAGCATATTCTGTTGTTGATCTATACCCCCTGAAACATTCTAAGATGCATTATGTTCTTCCTGATCAAGTATAAGAGGAACATCAGGAGGAGAGTCATGTTGAGTCTCATCGCGACCACCTACATGGCCACGTCCACACCCTCTACCTCTTTCGTGTCTAGGAGTTATAATCCTGCATACACACATCAAGGTATTATGTAAGGTACACAACTTAAAACCTACACAAATAAAAGCTTAATGGGTTCATCATAATCCCAAAGTACCCATTGTTTAAACCCGAGCTATGATACCATGTGTAACACTCTGCCACACAACTCTAGGGGAACTTGCAATTTACTACTCAAAGGTACAATTTTTTTTTTTTTGTTTAAGTAAAATTAACATGCAAGCTCACTACCCATTTCCAACAACCCCTAAGGTTACAATACTAAGTTTACTTAAACCCAAACAAGAAACATGAATTGAGACCATAACATTTAATTACCTAATAAATTAAATACACATACATTTCATACATGATAGAATTACATCAAAGTAGAAGAGATACCACATGTTTCCAATAATGATAATTTATAATACGATTACAACTCTCATTCCCCGAATGAGGTAAATCTAATAAGCATGGTTACAAATTACATCTTCCACCTTGATACAAATAAGGGGTAATAAAATTACAATAAAACTGAAATGAGTAAAGCAAGAAAATAAACTAGATCCCATGAGCTCTCCAACTAGAAATCTAGTCTGTGGACACAAACAAGAAGATGACCTAATGGATTAAGGTGCACATTCCACCCAACCATGTGATACCTAAAGCCTCACCCCTCATGCTAGGAGATAGTAACAAGGATTCCTTGACAAGACAATCTACCTCTAGACATAGGCTACCCATAACTGAACTGAATTAAATACAATTACAACATCACTTAACACAATGGTTACAATTCTTACAGAGTTAAATAATCAATTGCATCACTATTACATACATACTGCTGACTTAAGAGAAGTGTCACCACAATGTCACATGGGATATCCTGGTAAGTCTTCCTAGGTCCCGACCCCCATCTCAGGATATCCTGAAAACCTCTAAAGACTCTCGGCCCCTCATGCAAACCAATGCGGAATCAATTATCTCTTCTAAAGATGAGATAGTGATCTTTTCATTCTAGGCCTTCTCATCCCATCCCAAGTCTATACAAGCCCTTGCGTCCATGAGCGAGGAAAAAATTAATCTTGTTAAGTGTTTGATACAACCTAAACATCTAATAAGTTTATTTACGTTATCACTGAATTAACTAACTTACAAAGAGTTACCCTAACACCAATTTGTGTGTCAAATTGATTTCTTTGACCTGTGGGCCCCCAAAAAGGAGGGGACACAACCAAAGGCTGCACTCAACCTCCCATGTGAAGGCTAGTGCTACCTGTGGTAGTGCTTCCCCCACACATAGTGTTGGGAGCGCTGCCACAACAGTGCCCCTTCATTGGAGTGTGGTTGTGCGCAGCCATGGCTGTGCACCCCCCCCTCCCACATTCCTAAATAAATAAATAAATTATTTATATTTTCTTTTCAATAACAAAAATAAATTCACCCTCCCCTGCTCAGAATTTTCCAAAAAAAATTATGTGCAAAATTTTTCAGAATGATAAAAATATATTTATAATATATTTATATATATATATATATATAAACATATATATATAGACGTATTTATAAATATATACCTAAATTCCTATTTTATAGTTAAAATGAGTAAATTTTTCCTACAGAAAAAAATACACAGCAAAAGAATTTTCAGGCATAAATTCTTAATTTCTAATTAATAAAAGAAATTCCTTTTGTTCATCTTTTAATTTTCTATTGTTTGAATCTTTCTTTGTTTTCCTTTTTTCTTCTTTTTTTCATGATTTCAATAGATGGTTTCAGATTTGTTTACAACCAAGTTTACAAATTAGAAAACAAAAATTTTGAAGCATTTAAAACAAGAAAGAACTTGTGATCTTGAAGTTTGAAGAAACAATCTAATGTTGAGCTTCTTGCCAATTCAAAACTCTAGATCTCCTTCCAATTCTCCACCTTCAAATCCAAGATTGAATCCCACTAGAACAAAACCCTCTTTTTCTTTCTTTTTACAACAATTTCTCTCCAAAATTGAAAAATTCAAATATAAAATCCAAATGGAATGGCTCTCATAAGTTTTTTCCCCAAATTTATTCAACTCCTAAAATATCCCATCCACCATAGTTATTTCTCCTCTATCCAATTTGGAGATATTTTTCTTTTTTTTAAAATTTAAAACTTAAAAACAAATTTCTTTCAACATGACTTTATTTCCTTATTTCATTTTTTAAAATTTCTATTTCAAATGAATTTAAATGCTTTTAAACATTTTCATTTCCAAAAAAAATTTAACTTTAAAAATATTATTTTCAAAAACTTTAACACTTTTTAAAATTTTCATTTCAAAAAGAGAATTTAACACTTATAATTTCCAAATGAACAACTTGAGTTAATCCCACACAATTAATTTAAATAATCAACAAAATAAATCTAATCCAAGATTATATTATTTTATTAATTAAATTAAATTAATTAATAATTTAAGTAACATTTCTAACACTACAACTAGATTTATTTAATAACATCAGAAATGCAAAAAGCCATTTATTTACATTTTCCAACTTGAAATTAAAATAAACCAAGGAGAGATGAACAACAAAAAAGCAACTTAACCCAACCAAAACCCGACGACACACTATGACTAGGGTGATGACTTGGCATGGAAAACCTAGCTACTATGTCCCAATCGAAAATCATTGGCTAATGGACATTCTGAAACCTATGAAATTAGGTGGAGTCGATGTCATGTACCTGTCAACCTATGAACAAAGAGTACATCGATCATGTATATATATATATCATTAGAAAACATGACGTGAAGAGGAAATCTCATAACCCTGTCCCCTTCACCAATACAAAAATACTAACTAATGAATCTAACATCAATAATATAATCAACAACATAAAGAATCATTAATTAAATATTTTCTAAGATAATTCCAAGCCTGCCATAATGATAACATCAGAGTAAAATACCATCACATCAAAATATAACATTCACATCATGTTACAGTTAGCGATCAAATAGTAACCAAGTACCATAGTCAAAGTATAACAAAAACAAACATAACAAAGAAGAATAGTGTACGATCAAAAGAGCCAAAATGGAGGGGTGCTACATGTTGTATATTTCATATTTCATGGTAGTTGGTTCTATTTTTTGAATTTGTTAATGTTATTGTTGGAACTAGTTTAATTAGCATTAACTTTTCTCTAAGGTTCAATGTGGGAAATAAACTATGTATGAATCCGCTTTCTGGAATAGTAGTACATGTCTTTGAGTCAATCTAAGAAAATAAAAGATATCAAAGGAACTACTGATCTTAGATGTTTCTTTTTGAGATAATTTAAATTTCCCAACAACCCCCTCCACCTAAGGTTAGCATTTTAGTCGTGCACTGAAACAATTTATTAGAATATTAAGTCTAATATCTCTATGCCCTTCCTAGATGGATATTTTATTAAGAAAGGGCCTCATGGGACCAATCAATTTCCAACAGATGTATCATCACTATTAATTTCCACTGTTCCTTGGATAATTTTATATAAAAGGCTATGTCAACTACAAAACCACAAGATCAATCAAATGTTGATAGGTTGGACATATCTACTTGTTTCTGCCATTCCACAAAGTCTTTCTTAGTGGACCCAAAGTTGTACATGGAAGCATGAAAGTGGTGACACATGGAATTTTGACCATTTTTGGTAGTAGGACCATTGGAGAACCCCATCGAGTCTAGATGACAAGTTTTTAAGGCATTATTCCATTTCAAAAAGCCCTTTTGGGTGGACCTATAGGTGCCTTATGAATGTGTCGAAAGAGGACATATGGTAGATTTTCCATGTGGCATCATCTCATGGCTTTCTAGTGTTTTATAATGTATTTTATGAAGGCTTATTTAAGTTCATGGAAGCATGGAAAGAGGATAGGTGTCAAGTCCCATGGTTGAGTTTTAGTCTTTTTCACTCTCATTGTATCCAAAAATTTTACACTATAAACAATGACTTCTAAACAATTATCAATAAGAGTACACTTAATACCAAACCTATTAATACTAGCCTATATCATCAAAGCATCATTTTATGTTTGTGTTTCCAAATGAGGTAATTCAGTTTGATGAAAGGTAATATCCAAATTAGTTGAATTCATACTCTAAATCATAGTTGCTAGATCATTTGGTTGTGCACTAGGAGGCATAAAAACTTGTTGCAAAGCATTTCACAAAATTCCATAGTAAAGTGGCGATGCTTGCATTTGATCCTACAATGATATCTTAGTAGGATTGTTACAAAGTTATCCCACAAGATCATACTCATTTCCACTATGTGAAGGAAAATGAGGGGCAATAGGAAAAATGGGTTGACGAAGTAGTATCGATATAGGAATAGTTTTTGGTTTCCTATTATTCCTTTTGTTATATTTATGAGAAACAATATTATAACTTGGTTGCCACAAAACATTTTTACTAGTGAGATACCTCACAAAATATAAGATATCCTCTAGAGGTTTTGGTTGGTGTTGAGGTGGTCCTATGATAAGAAGTGGCTTAGGAGGTCCAATAAGTAAAGAACTCTTAGGAGGCTCAAGAGGAATTTTAGGAGGCCCAATGATTAGAGGTCTCTTGGGAGGTCCAAAAGGAATGTTTGGAGGTACTATAATCAAAGGAGATCTGATGGACACTTGCATGTTGATAACCTCAATGGATGTGACTTCTTCTTGATGATATTTTAACAAGGGGGGATCTAAGGTGACCTTAGCCTCATCAACTATGTAACCAATCTTACAATATTTCAAAAGAAATATCTCAATAATATATCATCTTCTTGTTGCATAATTTTCCCATGTGGGAGAAGCATTTTGAGAGATACAAACAAGATTCTCATGATTCTCAATGAATGTGCTTTATAACTCTAAGATACCTTCATTACTAGTAGGAGAGCTATTGGGAGAAGGACAATTATGATTACCATGACTCTCATTGATTGCATTCTCCTACACTAATAAATACTCACAAGTGGGAGATGGATATATAATAGGAAAAGTGATGTTAAGAAATGTGTCAATGATCTCATCCTCTTGCATAATAATACCCTACCAAGTGGGAGAAGTAGGGAGAGAGGGAAAAATAAGATTATAATTACATGCAAAAAATTTCTATGATAGCCTCATCTTATATCAAATTATCCTCATAAATGGGAGAGATATTAGGGCTTGAGTGAAGGATAGGTAGGGTGATATTAAGAAATGTGTTAATGATTTCATTCTTGTGTACTAAGTTATTCTCATAATTAGGGAAAAAACTTGGCGAATGGCTAAAATTCTTGTGAATGACCTTATCTTGCTTCCCTATATTGTGCTTATAAATAGGTAGATAGCACTTGTGCAAGCCACTATATCAAAATCACATCTTTGAAAAGGAAACATGCTTCTATTTATGAAAAATTGAGAACTAATCTATCCAAAATATGTAATGCTTCATAAAATGAAAATAGTTTTCCTACATATTTGATTATTTTTAATATTGAAATTCAACAATATTTCCATTAATTTTTAATAAATCAAGAAAAATGACACCTTTCCTAGCACATGGAATAACAATTTTTCAAAATTTTAAAATAGACTTTTGTAAGCTAGAAAAAATTGATAATACAAAGACATAACAATGTGCAAACTCTATGTGAGATGCATGTACTAGGATGGGTTCTCCCTAGGGTAAATGAGTCCTTGGAAAACATTCTACAAAGTAAAAATTTGAAGTTTTATGTTGTTTATGTATGTTTATTTCTTTGGTTGCAAACAAGTTAAACAATGATAGCTTTCCCAAATTTTTAGATGAAATGGAAATGTAATTTTAATGACAATGTATGAACAAAATGATAATTTTTTTGAATGCAAATTTTTTGATGTGATTTTGATCTAAATGACTAAAAATAATTTTTATGCAATCTACTATGTAGAATTTATGCAATTATTTTTATTTTTTATGAATTTGAATGATACAAATATGTAAATTGTAACCCTAAATGCAATACAAAACTAGATAATGCAAGACCTAAATCTAGGGTTTCAATGATCTCAAAATCATGAAATATTTTGTACAATATCAAGTTTACCAAAATGAAAATATGGGAAAATATGGAATGATTAAAATAGGGTGTTCTAGACCTATCCTTCATACAAAGAAATTAGGAACTAATGGTGTCCCTCTTCCCAAAATTTCATTAAAACAAGGATATTGCAAGGTGTAGAGATTGAATTTCAATGCTAGGGAAAGCCAATCAGACTTTAATCTTTAGTTTCTTTAAGACAATAGGATTTGGAACTAAATGGAAATGATTTTATGCAACTAAACATAATGAACAATATGAACTAGATGATAAAATGCAAGATCTTAAAGATACAAAAACTAAAAAATAAGTTTGTAGGAAGATATGAGAAGGGTCTGGACACATGTACCTGGCATTAAATTTTGTTTCTAAGAACTTCTAAAGGAAAGGGTTCACCTTAGGGTTAATGGGTCTTGGTTAGGGTGTCCGAAAAAAGCGTTGATAGTTCCTCTAGTACTGGACCTTAGATTTTATTTGGAAAAGGTCCCACTATCAGAAAGTTAGAAATAAAATCTACAATTGAGTTTTTGTGGCTTGACAACTATCGTGACAACTTATGAAATGTTGCAAAATTTCTCTTTGAGATCTTTTCGGTCCTTCTTTTACCTATAATATTCACATACAACAAGAGGAAAAAAAATTTCTTTTGAATGGCGGGTTTCCTAGTTCTCAAATCCTATGTTTGGTAATTAAACCTTGATATAATAACAATAGAGAAATGGAAGGAATGATGAATGAATACTTTCTTGCTACAACTCACCAAACCTTTTATGGATTCCCTTAGAGGAATAAAGTCAAACACATCACTCCAAGGAATCAGATCTTTCTTTGCTTGATTTGTTGGATACTTGACTACTTGGATGCTTTAGGATCAACAATGCATATTAGCATTCACAAGATGATAGGATCTTGGTTGCTAGAGAAAATGATTCAAAAAATTTCTCTTGAATGCTCTTGAAAATAGTATTTTCTCATATGAAGTCTTGATAATGTTGCTTCTTAAGTGTTGGATTTGAGTTTATAAAAATACTATGTATTTATAGGTGTTTATCTAATTTCCCAAAAATTAGACTCCAAAAGCCAAGAATTGCATATGAAATTTGAATCATTAAAATACTACCAAAAACATATAAAAATTTGGGACCTAGGACCTAAGGAGTACCCATTCACCCATTCACCCTCCTCGCCAAAAATTCTAGAACACATTCATTTTAGGGTGATTAAAATATTAATTTCATTGATTAAATATAGGTTTCCCTTTTAGAAAATGGGAAAAATAAGGCTTTGTAATACATAATTTAAAAAATAAGAAGCTTAAATAAGTTCAATTAATAAAGGGACCCAAACATAGTTTGAAATTGTGAAGGGTATACAATTTCACGCACTACAATATGTATATAAGTATATATAGATATATATGTA